>JAVTVJ010001991.1:0-39656 GCA_034509425.1 Eopsaltria australis | reverse complement strand
TCTGTAGGGTGAATAGGGCCTAGGGCTTGGTGAGCTGTTGCTTCAAAAATCAGTAATTGTAAGGCTTCTTCTTGAGAAGTATCCCATTCCCATCTCACCCCTTTTCTCAGCAAGTTATAAACAGGTCTGGCAATTATGGAAAAATCAGGGATGTGTTTTCTCCAGAACACCAATAACCCCAAAACATGTTGGAGATCTTTCCTAGATTCAGGCATTTTAATCTGATCTAAAAAGGTTAAGCTTTCAGGTGGGATATCCTTCCACCAAATTCCCAAAAACCAGTTTACCTGGTTCTGAGGACAAAGTTGTTTTGGCTCTTTGCCTGGACTTTGAAGGAAAGGTTGCTTTGGCTCACTTCCCAGGCTCTGAGGGAGGGGTTGCTTAGGCTCACTGCCCAAACTTTGAGAAAGCAAGGGGGGTCCACTATTTTCTGGGTTTTCACTATGAGGGACCCGAATGTCCCTGCTAGCCAGTGTTTTCTCTGATTTTTCTTGTGGGGTTTTTACAGGTCCACATTTTCTATTGTAATTAATCAGATCTTCAGCAACCTCACTACATGTATAAACTTTGCGACCACTGGCAGGTGAATTCAAGTGTGAACCCAACGGCTGAGAGGGTGTAGAATTTGGGGCGTTCCCGGGATCAGTAGATCCAGTTTGATCTGTCGGGTTTTCAAGGAATCTTTCCAGCTTCTCTACGGGGCCCACGACTGCTATGGTTTTCTGTAAGACAATCGCTGTGGCTTTGAGTGATTCTGGGGGACCCCGAATTAAAGGGGTCTTCATTTCAGGTTTCACAGGCATTTGCACAGGGGATTCATATTCAGGAATCAACTTCTTTTCATGTATCATTTGCAGACAAGCAGCTTTGTGGACACTTTCTAGAAGTTGATCAGGGGTACTAACAATAGCTAAAGGGTCTCCACTTTCTGGAGGATTGAGTCCCCCAGCTTGGAAAGTTGCATGCTGAGTTGGGGACGAGGTGTTATGTTTGTCTCCTGTTGTTAAGAAAACATCATGTCCCCAGTATCCACTGGCCTCCTGTTCAGTTCAATGAATTTGGTCTCCTGCGGTGAGTGACACTTGGGAGACATATTCTGTTTTAATTAAAGGTGTCATAGGAGGACAGCAGTTTTGCCCACATTTTTTTACTTGCTTGAATTCTTTGTGGGGGTAAAGTGATTCCTTTTCCTTTGTGTCTTGTGCTGGATCGGTGTTCCTTGAGTTTTTAAAACATTTTTCTCTCAAGAGATCTTGTAACAAGAGAATATAATTCTCTTTTTCCTCTAATTGTTTCTGTAAAATTTCTACTAAGTTTTGCAGCGAGTCTATTATTGTTTCCTGTTCACTGCACCGCTTAAAGCGGTGATCTATAGCCGATGTAAGGCATGCTCCTAGGACAGAGCAAATGACAGCTTTATCTCGGCCAAGTTTGAATTTTGACCCACGCTGTAAAGAGTAAATTCTATCAATCACATTTTCTAAATTAAACCAGTTGTTTTGTACCCACTCCTCCCCTCCTGAAGAGGGTCGGGCATTGTGTTTTGCTAATAAAGCATAAAATGCAGCTCTATGTTTTGTTTTAGTGTTTGAGGTCATGTTTTTGAAGGGATAATGAAAACCGCTTTAGGGAGGTAAAACTTAGTTGCATCCGCAGTTCCGAGAAGCGGGCTGTGTTCCCCTTCTCTTCCCTAAAGTGGCGAAGAGACTGAGTCTACTGGAGGCTCTGTTTAGTTACAATCCGTTGCCTCTCCTAACACCCAGTAGACTAACTCCTTACACAGCCACCTTAAAAAGAAACACAACACTCCCCCTTTTGCACCACGAGATTCTTTTGTGAAATTCTGAAGACAGAACCCTCAACAGAGTATAGGGGTGCTTTTCACCTAGGCATGTGCAGTTTGCAGGAAATTCGAGATGCCCCCCCTTGCTTTCTAGACACCGCTCACCCTTTTGGAGTGTCGGGCTAGGTGCGGCTGGAGCAAAGCGTCCTTCCCCTGTTACAAATTACACAAAACCTTGCAGCCCCTTCTGCCTCAGAATCCTGTCCGTGACGCCAATTGATGTCACCATCCGCTGGTAGGAGCAGGGGTCGTGATGGTTCGTTCCTTTGAATCTCAGAGTGCAAAAGAAAACAGGGCCAAGTATTTTTGCTTCAATCAAAATCAAAAGCACTTTATTGAGTGCCAACAACACGCTTATGCGATAGAGGAGAGAGAGAGAGAAGAAAGAGAGAGAGAAAAGGAAAGGAGGGGCATAGCTACCACGGCACGAGGAGATCCTCGTTGTCCGGATCCGATGGATTTGTCTCGTCCGTAGGGAGTACTGGTAGGGGTACCTTTTGAGAGTCTGTTGATAGTCTTTTCGAAAGCGGGGGGCAGGTAAGCAAGAGATGAGGCAATCCCTCCAGAGATGAGGGGCAAGTAGCCAGCAGGTGGGGAGTAAGGCCCATTGTTTTAGAGTACAGGTGCAGCTGTAGGGGACATATAGTTCGGTTCTTTCCGTCCCGGTAGCCGGGCGGACACGGTTGCCACGGGCATGTACCGACACGCCTCTGCAGCACAGCTCAGCAGCACAGCTCTGCAGTACAGCTGGGCACCTGGCAGGCATCCCACCAAGTTCTGGCTGGACTTCATTGTGCAAAAGTCCTTTTCCCCTCTTAGGGTCTCTGGATTTTGGGCCTCTGCTTCTGTCGATGGTCGTGAGGCAGACAAGGGATTTCCGTCCAGACTCTTACAGTAGTAGAAGGGAAGTGAGGCACAGGAGACACTATTATGAAGGGAAAGGCAGCTGAGTGGGAAATGTTGGGAATGGGCAGCGTGCTGCGTGCCTTTGGGCTGTGCCACAAAGGCTTGCCCTTTTCCCTGTGAAAAAGAAAGTGTGTTGCCCAGCTTCTTGATGTCACTTTAGGTAAGGCATTTGTCACTCCAAGGGCAGCCAGAATGCTAGCTGGTGGCAGCTTGGGTCTGGGAGGAATGGTGCCCCCTGCGGAAACTGAGGAGGCGTCGGCGAGCTCCGCTCCTTGGAGCTGGGACATGAAGGTGGGCCCTTGTCCCTGTCAAAAGAAACTCTGTGCCCCAGATCCTTGATGTCAGTTTGGAGGAGGGTTTTGGCAATCCAAGGGCTGCCAGTGTCCTAGCTGGTGGCAGCATGGCTGTGGGAGAAATGCAGCTCTGTGCGGAATCTTTGGAGGCGGCAGCCAGCTGGCAGACAGGGAGCCTTTGACACGAAAGATGGTCTTTGCCATGTGAAAGAAAAGTCAGTGCCCCAGATTGCTGATGTCAGTTCAAGGGAGGAATTTGTCACTCCAAGGGCAACCAGAGTCCTAGGTGGTGGCAGCTTGAGTCTGGGAGAAATGCAGCTGCAGGCAGAGTTTCAGGAGGCGGCAGCCAGCTCTGAGACACAGGCCTTGGAAATGAAGGGTAGCCCTCTTCCCTGTGAAAGATAACTCAGCTCCCCAGTTTCCTGATGTCGACTTGGCAGAGGGTTGTGGCACTCCAAGGGTAGCCAGAGTCCAAGTTGGTGGCAGCTTGGGTCTGGGAGAAATCCTGTTCCGTGCCAAATTTTAGGAGTGGGCACCCCACTCCCAGCAACAGGGTCATGGAAAGGAAGGCTGGCAGCACCTGACTCAACCTCACCCCACCCTGCCCAGCCGCGCTCTGCCCCCTCGTCAAACTTCATCCCATCCCTTTCCATCCTATCTTGAATAATGCCATGCCATGCCATGCCATGCCAACCCGTCCCATCCCAAGCCATCCTCCCATCCAACCTCATCTTCCCATCCAACCTTGCCATCCCATCCCATCACATCCCATCCCACCCCGTCCCATCCCATCCCATCCCATCCCATCCCTTCCCATCCCATACCATCCCAAGCCATCCCATCCCATCCCATCCCATCCCGTTCCAAGCCATCCCATCCCATCCCATCCCACCCCAATCCATCCCATTGCATCGCATCCCATCACACCCCACCCCACCGCATTGCATCCCATCCCGTCCCGTGCTGTCCCGTCCCATCCCATCCCGTCTCGTCCCATCCCATCCCGTCTCGTCCCATCCCATCCCATCCCATCCCATCCCATCCCATCCCATCCCATCCCATCCCATCCTATCTTCCCATCCCATTCCATCCTATCTTATCCTATCCTGTCGCGTTCCATTCCATTCCATTTAATTCCAGTCCATTTCTTTGCATCGCATCCCTTCCAATCCCATCCTATTCCATGTCAACACATTCCATCCCATCCCATACTGTCCCATCCTATCCCATCCTATCCCATCCTATCCCATCCCATCCCATCCCGTCCCATCCCATCCCATCCCATCCGATCACATCCCATTACATCCCATCCCATCCCCTCCCATCCCGTTCAGTCTCATCCCGTCCCATAGTAAGGCATCAGTTTATAGGATCCCTCTTGTCCGCTACAAAAACCAACTCATTTCAACAGTGCTTACAGAAATGCAAGAGTTCCTTAAAAGCCATTAAGATGTTTACAGACCTGCTCTTTGCTCCAGAAACTCGGGAAATTATTGACGTTACAACGTCCGCCTTCCGAGCACGCTTTCAGACACTGCAGTGCCTGCTGGATCTTCACAGGCTGCCACATGTGGCACACAGCTTCAAGGGTGCTCCCATTTTCTGCAGTCCCAGGGATCCCTTGAGGACACACCATATGGGGCCAATATCACAAAGCGGCTCTTCAGCTATATTCACCGCAAGTGAATGAGGACCGCCTCCACAAATGGAGACCTTCAAGTCTATGTTCTGCTTTTAATCCTATTGAAATACAAGTATAGAAAGAAGCTCAAAGAAACATTAAGTGCTCCACTTGCTAACAAAATCACAATTTGCAGCAACACAGATGCTTGCTTGCTTCTGTAGCAGAAGTATGCTATGCACTTTTAGAAAGTCAAGCTAAAACACATTTTACTACAAGTAGGAAAAGGAGTCAAGAGAAAATTCAAACTTCCTCTTTAAGCAAAGGTTTCAGCAAATAATAACATCCAGGATCAAATACAAACAAAGGAGAGGAGTAAGCCTCATGTTTTTTCCCTTCACACATGCAAGTGTAGACCAAACCTTCCTTTTTTTACCTGGCACTTCTATTTGCCAGGTTTAGACTGACTTGAAACGGGCTAACACAACTTTTCTAAGATTTCCATACTGAAACCTGACAAAGACATTTTCAAACGTCTCAAATAGATCCAAAAGCCCCAGCAAACAAGCAAACAAACACGGGCTCTTATTGTCAGCATGTACCAGAAAGTTTGGAAGCAATCTTCTGCAGGTCAGATGGCTGCTCAAACATTCTTGACCTCTTCAAGAATTGTTTCATCCCTGCCTCTTTCAATAGACAAAGAAAAACAAATCCCTTTTCCACAATTATGCAGAAAAAAGATCAAATCCAAGTTTTGGATCTGGTTCTCTTCCTACTACCATCAGCATCTACTACCTACTACCATCTTCCTACTACCAGACCACAGCATCAGGTTGCTGAATACACCAACAAATCCCATTACATCGGAAAAGGACTGAATGACCTTTCAGGCACCACCTTGAAGAATTTCAGCACCTTCTGCTCTCACCAAATGAAAGCACCTTCACGTGGAGCAGATGGGAGGCTGTGAGTGAAATGGAAGCCATACTCCCACTGCAATAGATAATATAGACGGACTCACTTTCTCATCTTCCTGATCCCCTAACTCCATCTAGTCTTGCAATAGAACAAACTTGGATGAGTCTATTTCCAACTGTTCTTTTAAGAGGGCTTCAAAAGTTTAAAGCTGTGTATAAAGCTGGTCCCTTCATATTTGTTGGTTGAGCAATGCAATTGTTTAAATTGCATTGAATCTGAATTTTCCTAACAGGTTTTTTTTTTTCCCCTCCATGCTTTTTCATAACATCAGAGGGCAAGAAATTCTCTTCCGGCTTCCAAAATCTCCTAGTTACTTTCCCCCTTCCTGCATCAGGCAAAATGGAGGATTATTAAGGTTTTTTTAACCAAATACTCTTTGAGGCAGGAAAAATTAAGAAGAGTAAGAGAAACAGTGCTGCTTTTGGGCATAGCTTCTTTGTACACTATTCTGGAAATAAAAAAACCCAACACCCATCATTCCCCCACCTCCCTCACCCCCCCCCAATAAAAAAACAAAACAAACCCACACGCCTTACAAAACCAACCTGCAGAATGTTCAGTATTTCAAATGAGAACAAGCATAGAGGGGACATCAAAAGATGGCTCCTCCTTAACCTTTTGTGCATGCAGTGCTCTTCAATCAACTCCTACATTCTCCTTCTCCTACAACAAACAGCTGTCTTCAGAACTGCCTGTTCTCCAATCCAACCTTTCTGGGATGCTACTCTACATTGCCTTAGTACGGGCTTCACTAGTCACTTAAATCACAGGATAACTTGACTAAACCATCAGTGGTAACTTTGCAGCTCTTCAAACTGCTTGAAAACTGAAGCCTTGCACAAGGTTCAGACAAAGGAAAATCCAAAATGTGCACAGCATCTCCCTGCTGCTGCTGCTGGAAGCCTTCAAGTCCACCACTGCAGTCTAAAACCTCCACTGATCATCTGAGTATTGCACAAGTTCTCCAAGGAAGACAACAACAAGGCTAAGGCACGCACACCAACGCTGATCAAAAGCACTTGATGCTCATGGAGAAAAATAAAGAACCTTTACTTTCCTAAAGACAAGGTGACTACTGCTAGTAGGAAAAAAACCCGGATGTTCTGCAAAACCTATTTTCAGGCTTTTGCTAACGTCACAGGACTGAGGAATACAGAAAGACCTGTCCCAATTTGGCAGAATGCCGCATCAACTTTCTTCACCAAGCCGGCACTTAACATCATCTCCAAATCCTGAGCCCGTGCACCTCTGGCCCCATTATCTCAGAAAAGAGCAACTCTGCAAGCAGTTGGCAAAGATGAACAATTTAGCATTACTGTGGCCGATGACATGCTCTGACCTTTTTTGCTTTCAGCTATGGATCTTCTACCTCCGAGCGTCGCACTGAAAAGCTCCTTGCCATTGAGCTCTTGCAGCACCTCCGCCAGCTTCGCTGCCAAACTCTTCAGCACCAGCGCAAGGTACCTGAAATCGGGAGCCAAAAACAGGTGGTCAGTGAAGGCAAGTTGCTCCCGCCGACAGGCAGCCTCCACATTCAGCGTCCCCTATGTCGCTCTCCCACCGTGGGGGACAAAATGCCTCGGCGGAGCGCGGCGCTGGGCGGCAGCGGCCGGCACGGCCTGGAGCGCGCGCTGCCGGCTCGCTGCCGCCGGCGCCGCTGCGGGGACGGCCGATTGGCTGCAATGGGCCACGTGCGGCACGGAGGGCAGCGGGGCAAAGGCGGGCACGCCTCATAGCCCCCGGAAGGCCGGCCTCTGCTCCCCGCTCGGACCACCGCACGGGCAGTGCCAGGAGCCTCTCGCTGCGGCCGCCTCCGGCCGCATGCCAGAGCGCGCACTGCCCGGCCGGCGCCGCCGCTCCGCGGGCTCACACGGCACCCGCCAGGCCGCTGCCGGGGGCGGGCGCCGAGCGACAGGAAGCGGATGCGCACAGCGCCACGCCCCGCCCCGCCCCGCCCGCGACCCCTCTCTCCTCGCGTGGGCCCGCCGCGCCTGCCCCGCAACGCCTGTGCTCCGCGCCACGCGGCACACGCGCGCCGCCAATTCCGGCCGAGCCGCTGGCGAAGCCGGGGCACGGCCCTGCCGGGACAGCCTCGGCGGCTGCTGGCTTCTGGCGGCGCCGAGCAGCCGGTGAGCGCTGCCGCTTGGGAGCGCGCCAGGAGGGGGGCCGAGCCAGAGGAGAGATGGAGGCGGTGCCAGCGGGCGGTGTCACAGGGCCGATCCTGCCGCAGCCACCCCTTCCACGCCCCTTCGACTGCAGTTGACAGCGGCCCCAGCAGTGCCCGCACCAGCAGCGATGTGGCTTCGCAATTGGAGGGGTGGAGGGGAGGGGGGGAGGGGTAGGAGGGGGTGGGGGATGGGGGGGGCAGGGGCACACTGACACCCCGGAGCAAGTCCCTCCTGCTGGCAAAACTCATCCACATTCCACTTGTTTATGGCCAAAGAGAAGAACAGACTAGTCCCCTAACTATTTCAAGAAGGAGACAGGCCATGGGCCATTTGCCCTGGGCTTTCTCTAATCCTGCCGCCTTGTAGCCTCCTTCATTTTCTAAGTTCCCGGCTGCATCTCCCTCTCGCTTTTCCCCACTGCTTGAGCTGATCGCTTACGGGATGCCGCACTCCACTATCGCCTCTTATTTGGTTTACATGAAAGAAGAAAGAAAGAAAGAAAGAAAGAAAGAAAGAAAGAAAGAAAGAAAGAAAGAAAGAAAGAAAGAAAGAAAGAAAGAAAGAAAGAAAGAAAGAAAGAAAGAAAAGAAAGAAAGAAAGAAAGAAAGAAAGAAAGAAAGAAAGAAAGAAAGAAAGAAAGAAAGAAAGAAAGAAAAGAAAGAAAGAAAGAAAGAAAAGAAAGAAAGAAAGAAAGAAAGAAAGAAAGAAAGAAAGAAAATAGAAAGAAAGAAAGAAAGAAAGAAAGAAGAAAAGAAAGAAAGAAAGAAAGAAAGAAAAGAAAGAAAGAAAGAAAGAAAGAAAGAAAGAAGAAAGTCGTCGTCATTCTATTCAGTTTTGTCCTCTTGCTCTAGCTTCAGGAATTTAACAGTGCCATGCCTGAGCAACAGTCTGTGGTGATTAGTAGCATTTGCAACAGCTAACAGCTTCTTCTCTTCCTTGCCTGTCTATCGCTTCCTAGCCCTGTCTGCAAGCGGAATCCCACGGTCTCTTTGGACAGACATATTCATCTTACTTCTCTCAGTCCCACACCTGCTTGGCGCTGCGTGGGTCCCCCTGGCACTACACCCCACCCCCCCCACCTACTCCCCAAACCTCTGCACACACACACACACACCCACACACACACCTGCGCTACACAGGCACGTAGCCAGCACACACTACCAGCACACACATACCCCCTCCCCATACACACACACGCGCCTACCCCGCACACCCCTGCCCCCGCACAACCCTGCAAGCACACACCACCCCACACCCACTCCCACACGCGCTGCACTGCACGCAGCCACCCCACCCTCACTGCCACGGCCGTCTGGCAGTGCTCGCTACTGACACGCTTCGCCATGCCTTGCATTGCTTTGCTGTGCGGTCTGTAGCCTCGTCTCAGCCTTCCGCCCCTGCAGCGCCTTGCATTGACTTGCTCACTCATCCCCCTCGTGACGTCCCTTTCGATTTGTCCAGATCCAGCTTTTCATTTCCTTCTCCTTCTAGGACTCTCATTGCCTTATGGAACATCTTCCTTTTGCCCTTGAATCTTTCCATTGCTTCGCGTTGTCTTTCTCGCCCCTCCCCCACCGGGAACTCAAGGCGCCTTTTTCATGCCATTCCCGGGCCTTGCCCTCCTGCCCTGTCTGATTCGCCTATGATTCATAGTGCCAGTGTTGCTGGAGCAGATGTTATGACATCATGGGCTGGAAGAGTCCGGCAAGATTCTTCTGTCCTGACACCTTCTAGGTAGGTGCAATTGTTGGCCATGCAATACTGCATGTGCATCAGTCCCTGGATGCTTTGTATCTTGGAGGAGGCCGTGCCATTTCTTTGGATTACCACTCTTCCGTAAAGAAAGCAAGTTTAGACGTGCAGACTGGGTGGCCTCAAGGAATGAAGAGGCTTTTGCCAATAAGCAGTGCTCTGGCTTTGAGCTGCTCAACTGTCAGTGCAAAGGCAGATGCCAGGCTGTTTTGAGCATTTTGTCCTGGGAGCTTTAGTGTGTCAGCAGTCCCTGGTGCTGTTCCGTTTGCATCCTGTCTTTGTGAGAGTGAAGGCTTCGGAAGGTAGCTAGAGCTGAGGAAGGAAAGTGCCGCGAGCAGGGTGTGTGCGGCTAGCTCGATGGGTGCAGTTGAAGCTGCAGACAGCAAAGGCATTATTAGCTGGCACTTGTGCCAGCTCTGTTTTTGCTAGATGTGTCCGAGCGGGCAGATTCAGCTGGAGTGGAAAGCATGTAGGGCAAAGGAGCTCGTCTTGCCGTTTGAGTGCGGTGCAAAGAAGGCTCCGCACTTGGGAGAGGAAGATCAGGCAAATCTTTTCGCGCTGGCAACGGGACGCTTGAGAGCAGGGACGTTTCCAAGGCGGCTCTAGCCTCGGAGTGGTTTCGAGCTGCCCTCGGAGCGCTTCCTTCTTTTGCGAGTCGACAGCGCCATCTTGTGGCTTTGGACTGCTAACGCAACATCGGCAGGACGAGAAATGGTCAGGCACGCTGCTCTGGCAGTCTGCACGCTGCGCAAAGAAGCCCGCTTCCCTGCGGCTTCGCTCTTCGCCCGATGTGACTTGGACACAACTGAAACTCAGCGACAGCATTCAGCTTTGCCGCTTTTCGCCGTCTCTGCTGCACGCATCCGCAGCGTGCTATGGACGGTTTTCCCTCAGCTCCTGGTGGAGTGAGACTCTCTTCTTCGCAGATGATTGCGAGCTGTGCGTCTTAGCTTGTCGCTCAGCGAGCTGTGCCAGGAAAGAAGCACTTGCAGCGTTAGTCTTTCAACGTCCGACACTTTCAAAGCAGCACCACAAAGCCGGGCGACGGGAAGGGGCGAAGAAGCAGACGTTCATTCCTGGCTCTTTTTCCTCGGCCAGCTGCCAGCCGGATCTTTGGTCGTTGCGAGGCTAGAATGTGTGCGGCGCTCCTTGGCCGTGACAAGGGCCGTGCAGAGAGCGCCGGGCTGGGACGGGGCTTTGCCGGCGGTAAAGGAAAGAGGAGTGTTCCTGAAAAGTGGTGCAAATACGAGTTTGCTCAAGTTGCAGGGGAGAGCTGCGGGCAGCCTTGTTATTCTGGCACAGGTTGTCCGAGTGAGCCACAGTCGAAAAGCTTTCCCTTGAGATTCAGAGGGCGAGAGGCGCAATACGGGCTGAGAAGTCAAGTGCGCTGTCAGAGCGTCTTTCGGCTGAAGCAAGGCTTAGCAGCGCTTGACTGCCGGCACAGTGTTCTCTGCGAGAAATAGAGCACTAGTCTCCACACCGGAGAAAGAAATTGCCGTGGCTCACACGAGGCGTAGAACGAAGCCGCACGGTACAGGGCTTGTGTGCGCAGCGTACTGACGGCGTGAGGAGCGTGCCTGCCGCTGGCCGGCCAGCCGAATTCTCTTTGGCAGTGCTAAAGGAAAAGTTCCGCTAGAGCTGCTTTCGCCGCTACTTATTTCTCTTCCAGCCCCTCGGGGAAACAGCTGCTCCTACCTTTATGCTCCGAGAGGCAGAGAACACAATGACAGATACAACGGTGAAGGGAAGGAGAGAGTGCACCGTGTGAGCTTCATGTCGCTTGCGTAGGGCAAGCGGAAAGTGAAGCCCTGCACTGTCTTTTATTTCTCAGAAGGAAGAGAGTGTTCTCAGCTGACTGTCTTCGTTCTTCGTTTTCTGTAACCCGTGGCGTGACTTTCGTTTTTGCAGTGGGGCAACTCGTGCTCCTCCGCAGAGAACATTGTGCCGGCAGTCAAACGCTGTTAAGCCTTGCTTCAGCCGAAAGACACTCTGACAGGGAACTTGACTTCTCAGCCCGTATTGCGCCTCTCGCCCTCTGAATGTCAAGGGAAAGCTTCTCGACTGTGGCTCACTCGGACACCTGTACCAGAATAACAAGGCTGCCGCAGCTCTCTCCTGCAACTTGAGCAAACTCGTATTTGCACCACTTTTCAGGAACACTCCTCTTTCCTTTACCGCCTGCAAAGTCCCGTCCCAGCCCGGCGCTCTCTGCATGGCCCTTGTCACGGCGAAGGAGCGCCGCACACATTCTAGCCCCGCAACGACCAAAGATCCGGCTGGCCGGCTGGCCGAGGAAAAAGAGCCAGGAATGAACGTCTGCTTCTTCGCCCCTTCCCGTCGCCCGGCTTTGTGGTGCTGCTTTGAAAGTGTCGGACGTTGAAAGACTAACGCTGCAAGTGCTTCTTTCCTGGCACAGCTCGCTGAGCGACAAGCTAAGACGCACAGCTCGCAATCATCTGCGAAGAAGAGAGTTGCTCACTGTACCAGGAGCTGAGGGAAAACCGTCCATAGCACGCTGCGGATGCATGCAGCAGAGACGGCGAAAAGCGGCAAAGCTGAATGCCGCCGCTGAGTTTCCGTTGTGTCCAAGTCACATCGGGCGAAGAGCGAAGCCGCAGGGAAGCGGGCTTCTTTGCGCAGTGTGCACACTTCAGTGCGCAGTGAGCGGGCCTGACAGTCTCTTGCCCTGCCGATGTTGCGTTAGCAGTCCAAAGCCACAAGATGGCGCTGTCGACTCGCAAAAGAAGAAAACGCTCCGAGGGAAGTTCGAAACCACTCCGAGGCTAGAGCCGCCTTGGAAACGTCCCTGCTCTCAAGCGTCCTGTTGCCAGCGCGAAAAGATTTGCCTGATCTTCCTCTCCCAAGTGCGGAGCCTTCTTTGCACCGCACTCAAACGGCAAGACGAGCTCCTTTGCCCTACATGCTTTCCACTCTAGCTGAATCTGCCCGCTCGGAAACATCTAGCAAAATCAGAGCTGGCACAAGTGCCAGCTAATAATGCCTTTGCTGTCTGCAGCTTCAACTGCACCCATCGAGCTAGCCGCACACACCCTGCTCGCGGCACTTTCCTTCCTCAGCTCTAGCTACCTTCCGAAGCCTTCACTCTCCCAGAGTCAGGATGCAAACGGAACAGCACCAGGGACTGCTGACACACTAAAGCTCCCAGGACAAAATGCTCAACATCCTGGCATCTGCCTTTGCACTGACAGTTGAGCAGCTCAAAGCCAGAGCACTGCTTATTGGCAAAAGCCTCTTCATTCCTTGAGGCCACCCAGTGTGCACGTCTCAACTTGCTTTCTTTACGGAAGAGTGGTAATCCAAAGAAATGGCACAGCCTCCTCCAAGATATAAAGCATCCAGGGGCTGATCCACATGCAGTATTGAATGGCCAACAATTGCACCTACCTAGAAGGTGTCAGGACAGAAGAATCTTGCCGGACTCTTCCACCCCATGATGTCATAACATCTGCTCCAGCAACACTGGCACTATGAATCATAGGCGAATGAGACAGGGCAGGAGGGCAAGGCCCGGGAATGGCATGAAAAAGGCGCCTTGAGTTCCAGGTGGGGGAGGGGTGAGAAAGACAACGCGAAGCAATGGAAGGATTCAAGGGCAAAAGGAAGATGTTCCATAAGGCAATGAGAGTCCTAGAAGGAGAAGGAAATGAAAAGCTGGATCTGGACAAATCGAAAGGGACGTCACGAGGGGGATGAGTGAGCAAGTCAATGCAAGGCGCTGCAGGGGCGGAAGGCTGAGACGAGGCTACAGACCGCATTGCAAAGCAATGCAAGTCATGGCGAAGCGTGTCAGTAGCGAACACTGCCAGACGGCCGTGGCAGTGAGGGTGGGGCGGCTGCGTGCAGTGCAGCGCGTGTGGGAGTGGGTATGGGGTGGTGTGTGCTTGCAGGGTTGTGCGGGGGCAGGGGTGTGCGGGGTAGGCGCGTGTGTGTGTATGTGGAGGGGGTATGTGTGTGCTGGTAGTGTGTGCTGGCTACGTGCCTGTGTAGCGCAGGTGTGTGTGTGGGTGTGTGTGTGTGTGCAGAGGTTTGGGGAGTAGGTGGGGGGGGGCGGGGTGTAGTGCCAGGGGGACCCACGCAGCGCCAAGCAGGTGTGGGACTGAGAGAAGTAAGATGAATATGTCTGTCCAAAGAGACCGTGGGAATCCGCTTGCAGACAGGGCTAGGAAGCGATAGACAGGCAAGGAAGAGAAGAAGCTGTTAGTTGTTTGCAAATGCTACTAATCACCACAGACTGTTGCTCAGGCATGGCACTGTTAAATTCCTGAAGCTAGAGCAAGAGGACAAAACTGAATAGAATGACGACGACTTTCTTCTTTCTTTCTTTCTTTAATGTAAACCAAATAAGAGGCGATATTGGAGTGCGGCATCCCGTAAGCGATCAGCTCAGGCAGTGGGGAAAAGGGAGAGGGAGATGCAGCCGGGAACTTAGGATATGAAGGAGGCTACAAGGCGGCAGGATTAGAGAAAGCCCAGGGCAAATGGCCCACGGCCTGTCTCCTTCTTGAAATAGTTAGGGGACTAGTCTGTTCTTCTCTTTGGCCATAAACAAGTGGAATGTGGATGAGTTTTGCCAGCAGGAGGGACTTGCTGCGGGGTGTCAGTGTGCCCCTGCCCCCCCCATCCCCCACCCCCTCCTATCCCCCCCCCACCTCCCCTCCACCCCTCCAATTGCGAAGCCACATCGCTGCTGGCGCGGGCAGGGCTGAGGCCGCTGTCAACAGCAGCCGAGGAGGCGTGGAAGGGGTGGCTGCGGCAGGATCGGCCGTGTGACACCGCCCGCTGGCACCGCCTCCATCTCTCCTCTGGCTCGGCCCCCCGCCGGGCGCGCTCCCAAGTGGCAGCGGTCACCGGCTGCTCGGCGCCGCCAGAAGCCAGCAGCCGCCGAGGCTGTCCCGGCAGGGCCGTGCCCCGGCTTCGCCAGCGGCTCGGCCGGAATTGGCGGCGCGCGTGTGCCGCGTGGCGCGGAGCACAGGCGTTGCGGGGCAGGCGCGGCGGGCCCACGCGAGGCGAGGGGTCGCGGGCGGGGCGGGGCGGGCGTGGCGCTGTGCGCATCCGCTTCCTGTCGCTCGGCGCCCGCCCCCGGCAGCGGCCCGGCGGGTGCCGTGTGAGCCCGCGGAGCGGCGGCGCCGGCCGGGCAGGGCGCGCTCTGGCATGCGGCCGGAGGCGGCCGCAGCGAGAGGCTCCTGGCACTGCCCGTGCGGTGGTCCGAGCGGGGAGCAGAGGCCGGCCTTCCGGGGGGCTCTGAGGCGTGCCCGCCTTTGCCCCGCTGCCCTCCGTGCCGCACGTGGCCCATTGCAGCCAATCGGCCGTCCCCGCAGCGGCGTCGGCGGCAGCGAGCCGGCAGCGCGCGCTCCATGCCGTGCCGGCCGCTGCCGCCCAGCGCCGCGCTCCGCCGAGGCATTTTCTCTCCCCCGGAGGGAGAGCGACATACGGGACGCTGAATGTGGAGGCTGCCTGTCGGCGGGAGCAACTTGCCTTCACTGACCACCTCTTTTTGGCTCCCGATTTCAGGTACCTTGCGCTGGTGCTGAAGAGTTTGGCAGCGAAGCTGGCGGAGGTGCTGCAAGAGCTCTATGGCAAGGAGCTTTTCAGTGCGACGCTCGGAGGTAGAAGATCCATAGCTGAAAGCAAAAAAGGTCAGAGCATGTCATCGGCCACAGTAATGCTAAGTTGTTCATCTTTGCCAACTGCTTGCAGAGTTGCTCTTTTCTTTAGGTAATGGGGCCAGAGGTGCACGGGCTCTGGATTTGGAGATGATGTTAGGTGCGGGCTTGGTGAAGAAAGTGGAGCGGTCGATGCTGCATTCTGCCAAATTGGGACAGGTCTTTCTGTATTCCTCAGTCCTGTGACGTTAGCAAAAGCCTGAAAATAGGTTTTGCAGAACATCCGGGTTTTTTTCCTACTAGCAGTAGTCACCTTGTCTTTAGGAAAGTAAAGGTTCTTTATTTTTCTACATGAGCATCAAGTGCTTTTGATCAGCGTTGGTGTGCGTGCCTTAGCCTTGTTGTTGTCTTCCTTGGAGAACTTGTGCAAGACTCAGATGATCAGTGGAGGTTTTAGACTGCAGTGGTGGGCTTGAAAGCTTCCAGTAGCAGCAGCAGGGAGATGCTGTGCACATTTTGGATTTTCCTTTGTCTGAACCTTGTGCAAGGCTTCAGTTTTCAAGCAGTTTGAAGAGCTGCAAAGTTACCACTGATGGTTTAGTCAAGTTATCCTGTGATTTAAGTGACTAGTGAAGCCCGTACTAAGGCAATGTAGAGTAGCATCCCAGAAAGGTTGGATTGGAGAATAGGCAGTTCTGAAGACAGCTGTTTGTTGTAGGAGAAGGAGAATGTAGGAGTTGATTGAAGAGCACTGCATGCACAAAAGGTTAAGGAGGAGCCATCTTTTGATGTCCCCTCTATGCTTGTTCTCATTTGAAATACTGAACATTCTGCAGGTTGGTTTTGTAAGGCATGTGGGTTTGTTTTGTTTTTTTATTGGGGGGGGGGGTGGTGAGGGAGGTGGGGGAATGATGGGTGTTGGGTTTTTTTATTTCCAGAATAGTGTACAAAGAAGCTATGCCAAAAAGCAGCACTGTTTCTCTTACTCTTCTTAATTTTTCCTGCCTCAAAGAGTATTTGGTTAAAAAAACCTTAATAACCCTCCATTTTGCCTGATGCAGGAAGGGGGAAAGTAACTAGGAGATTTTGGAAGCCGGAAGAGAATTTCTTGCCCTCTGATGTTATGAAAAAGCATGGAGGGGGAAAAAAAACAACCTGTTAGGAAAATTCAGGTTCAATGCAATTTAAACGATTGCATTGCTCAACCAACAAATATGAAGGGACCAGGTTTATACACAGCTTTAAACTGTTGAAGCCCTCTTAAAAGAACAGTTGGAAATAGACTCATCCAAGTTTGTTCTATTGCAAGACTAGATGGAGTTAGGGGATCAGGAAGATGAGAAAGTGAGTCCGTCTATATTATCTATTGCAGTGGGAGTATGGCTTCCATTTCACTCACAGCCTTCCATCTGCTCCACGTGAAGGTGCTTTCATTTGGTGAGAGCAGAAGGTGCTGAAATTCTTCAAAGTGGTGCCTGAAAGGTCATTCAGTCCTTTTCCGATGTAATGGGATTTGTTGGTGTATTCAGCAACCTGATGCTGTGGTCTGGAGTCCAGACCACAAATGGTCAAACTTGTGCTGATGGTAGTAGGAAGAGAACCAGACCCACAACTTGGATTTGATCTTTTTTCTGCATAATTGTGGAAAAGGGATTTGTTTTTCTTTGTCTATTGAAAGAGGCAGGGATGAAACAATTCTTGAAGAGGTCAAGAATGTTTGAACAGCCATCTGACCTGCAGAAGATTGCTTCCAAACTTTCTGGTACATGCTGACAATAAGAGCCCGTGTTTGTTTGCTTGTTTGCTGGGGCTTTTGGATCTATTTGAGACGTTTGAAAATGCCTTTGTCAGGTTTCAGTATGGAAATCTTAGAAAAGTTGTGTTAGCCCGTTTCAAGTCAGTCTAAACCTGGCAAATAGAAGTGCCAGGTAAAAAAAGGAAGGTTTGGTCTAACACTTGCATGTGTGAAGGGAAAAAACATGAGGCTTACTCCTCTCCTTTGTTTGTATTTGATCCTGGATGTTATTATTTGCTGAAACCTTTGCTTAAAGAGGAAGTTTGCATTTTCTCTTGACTCCTTTTCCTACTTGTAGTAAAATGTGTTTTAGCTTGACTTTCTAAAAGTGCATAGCATACTTCTGCTACAGAAGCAAGCAAACATCTGTGTTGCTGCAAATTGTGATTTTGTTAGCAAGTGGAGCACTTAATGTTTCTTTGAGCTTCTTTCTATACTTGTATTTCAATAGGATTAAAAGCAGAACATAGACTTGAAGGTCTCCATTTGTGGAGGCGGTCCTCATTCACTTGCGGTGAATATAGCTGAAGAGCCGCTTTGTGATATTGGCCCCAGATGGTGTGTCCTCAAGGGATCCCTGGGACTGCAGAAAATGGGAGCACCCTTGAAGCTGTGTGCCACATGTGGCAGCCTGTGAAGATCCAGCAGGCACTGCAGTGTCTGAAAGCGTGCTCGGAAGGCGGACGTTGTAACGTCAATAATTTCCCGAGTTTCTGGAGCAAAGAGCAGGTCTGTAAACATCTTAATGTCTTTTAAGGAACTCTTGCATTTCTGTAAGCACTGTTGAAATGAGTTGGTTTTTGTAGCGGACAAGAGGGATCCTATAAACTGATGCCTTACTATGGGACGGGATGGGACGGAACGGGACGGGAGGGGACGGGATGGGATGGAATGGGATGTGATGGGATGGGACGGGATGTGATGGGATGGGATGGGACGGGACAGGATGGGAGGGGATGGGATGGGATGGGATGGGATGGGATGGGATGGGATGGGATGGGATGCGATGGGATGGGATGCGATGGGATGGGATGGGACGGGACAGGACGGGACGGGATGGGATGCAATGCGGTGGGGTGGGGTGTGATGGGATGCGATGCAATGGGATGGATTGGGGTGGGATGGGATGGGGTGGGATGGGATGGGGTGGGATGGGACGGGATGGGATGGGATGGGATGGGATGGGACGGGATGGGATGGGATGGGATGGGATAGGATGGGACAGTATGGGATGGGATGGAATGTGTTGACATGGAATAGGATGGGATTGGAAGGGATGCGATGCAAAGAAATGGACTGGAATTAAATGGAATGGAATGGAACGCGACAGGATGGGATAAGATAGGATGGAATGGGATGGGAAGATAGGATGGGATGGGATGGGATGGGATGGGACGGGACGGGGTGGGATGGGATGGGATGGGATGGGATGGGATGGGATGGGATGGGATGGGATGCGATGGGATGGGATGCGATGGGATGGGATGGGACGGGACAGGACGGGACGGGATGGGATGCAATGCGGTGGGGTGGGGTGTGATGGGATGCGATGCAATGGGATGGATTGGGGTGGGATGGGATGGGGTGGGATGGGATGGGATGGGGTGGGATGGGATGGGATGGGATGGGATGGGATGGGATGGGATGGGATGGGATGGGATGGGATGGGACGGGACAAGACGGGACGGGATGGGACGGGACAAGACGGGACGGGACGAGACGGGATGAGATGGGACGGGATGGGACGGTGTAAGAGTCTGGACGGAAATCCCTATCTGCCTCACGACCATCTACAGAAGCAGAGGCTGAAAACCCAGAGACCCTAAGAGGGGAAAAGGACTTTTGCACAATGAAGTCCGGCCAGATCCTGGTGGGGTGCCTGCCAGGTGCCCAGCTGTACTGCAGAGCTGTGCTGCAGAGGCGTGTTGACACATGCCCGTGGAACCGTGCCGCTCGGCTAACGGGGCGGAAAGGACTGCACAAGAACTAGATGGCTTGTACACTTGCTCCTGTACCCTAAAACAATGGGCCCTACTCCCCCACCTGCTGGCCATTTGCCCCTCGCCTCTGGAGGGATTGCCTCATCTCTTGGTTACCTGCCCCTGGCTTTCGAAAAGACTATCAAGAGACTCTCAAAAAGTACCCCTACGAGATCTCCCTACGGACGAGACGGAATCCATCGGATCTGGACAACGAGGACTTCGTCGTGCTGTGGTAGCTATAACAGCCCCTTTTTTTTGCTCTGTGTCTCTCTCTTCTACATCGGATGGGGTGGGATGGCATAGAATGGAATGGGATAGGATAGGATGGGATGGAATAGGATAGGATAGGATAGGATGGGGATGGGATGGGACGGGGTGGGATGGGACAGGACGGGAAGGGACGGGATGGAATGCGGTGGGATGGGATGGGATGGGATGGGATGGGGTGGGATGGGATGGGACGGGGTGGGATGGGATGGGATGGGATGGATGGGATGGGACGAGGTGAGATGGGTCGGGATGGAATGGGACGGGGTGGGATGGGACAGGACGGGATGGGATGGGATGGGACAAGACGGGACTGGACGGGATGGGATGCAATGCGATGGGGTGGGGTGGTGTGGGATGGGATGGGATGCGATGCAATGCGATGGGTTGGGGTGGGATGGGATGGGATGGAATGGGATGGGATGGGATGGGATGGGATGGGATGGGATGGGATGGGATGGGATGGCAAGGTTGGATGGGAAGATGAGGTGGGATGGGAGGATGGGTTGGGATGGGACGGGTTGGGATGGCATGGCATGGCATGGCACCATTCAAGATAGGATGGAAAGGGATGTGATGAAATTTGACGAGGGGGCAGAGCGGGGCTGGCCAGGGTGGGGTGAGGTTGAGTCAGGTGCTGCCAGCCTTCCTTTCCATGACCCTGTTGCTGGGAGTGGGGTGCCCACTCCTAAAATTTGGCACAGAACAGGATTTCTCCCAGACCCAAGCTGCCACCAACTTGGACTCTAGCTACCCTTGGAGTGCCACAACCCTCCGCCAAGTCGACATCAAGAAACTGGGGAGCTGAGTTATCTTTCACAGGGAAGAGGGCTACCCTTCATTTCCAAGGCCTGTGTCTCAGAGCTGGCTGCCGCCTCCTGAAACTCTGCCTGCAGCTGCATTTCTCCCAGACTCAAGCTGCCACCACCTAGGACTCTGGCTGCCCTTGGAGTGACAAATGCCTTACCTAAAGTGACATCAAGAATCTGGGCAACACACTTTCTTTTTCACAGGGAAAAGGGCAAGCCTTTGTGGCACAGCCCAAAGGCACGCAGCACGCTGCCCATTCCCAACATTTCCCACCCAGCTGCCTTTCCCTTCATAATAGTGTCTCCTGTGCCTCACTTCCCTTCTACTACCCTTCAAGAGCCATCTAGAAAGACATTTGCTCTCCTAGGCCAGCCAGTGGCGCAGAAATGCTCCTTAGCCCGCCTCTGCACATGTGGCATGCCAATGCACTCACGCCTTTCTTCCTGGCCCCCCTGTGCAGGACTCTTCAAACACCACGCTCCATTCAAGCCTTCCTCCCTCCTCAATCCGAAATCTTTCTCTTCCATTCAACAACTTTTTACACTCTAGCAAGCCAGCACTGCACATCTACTTAGAGGCTTTTTCCCTTAACAAAACTTGAAGTGGATGTCAGACTTGGAATACTAAGAGATTCTCCTGACATCACTTTTTGCCCTTCACTTGCCCTTCAAGCCATGGCTGCACAATTGTGCACACAAGAAGCCTCTGGCCACTGGCTGCAACATCTTGCAAAAGTAGGCAACAGCCTGGCCTCTTTGCCTCTCTTCCTCTACTCAAATTCTTTTCCTATCGTCCTCTTGAACATCCATCAAGAATTCCAATCCTTTTTCCCTCTCTGCAAGGCTGTGGCCAGGAGCCTCACTGCATCTGCTTTCTTTTTCTCCCCTAACACTTGAACATTCTGCTTTTCTACTGATGGCCATTCAGCCACTTTCCTAAGTGGCACGACAGCTGTCTTCTAGGGACACATGCATGCCTCCAAAAGAGCTGCCTTTAGCAGGAACGCAGGAACAGGCTGCAAGGCCTTCTTTCTCTCCCTTCAAAAGAGACACGACTTTTTGCACATCACTTCTCCTGCTTCCTTCAAAGTACTTTGCACAGGCTCCAGAGCTCATTTTTCCTTCTTGTCTGCAGCTGCCCACACCTGTGGCATTAGCGCAGCATAGGCCTTCTCAGAGGCACGCCACAAAGTCCCAAGACTCTTAGCTTCTCCATCACTTTTTACAATGCTCCTCTCAATTGCCAAGGTAGCCAGCAAATGCCTTCCCACTCAATTCTACTTGCAATTAGGAAGCAAGAGAAATTGCTGCATTTCAAAGGTACTCCCTGGAAAGGAGCAAGGCTTCTCCTAGCAAGCTTGGCCGCATCTTCCTACATACCTTGCCAGAAATGGAGAGGAAGGATCCTATCAATGCCACATGCCAAGTTGGATGCTAGCATCCAGTGAATGCTAATCCATCCCATTTCTTTGCTAGCGCTAAAAATACAGGTAGCTGACTTGTGCACGCAATTGGCTTCTCTGCTGGTAGTGTTTCCTGCTTTCTCCTGTGCAGTAAGTAAATGTCTTGAAGTCTTTCTGTCTGCTCAATTGGGACTATGAAAGAAGTCATTTGCTTTTGAATAGACCTCATTGGTCATTATGAACAACTTGTGTGTCCCAGGGGATTTTGGACTGCTGCCCACTGCAATCCTGCCAAAGGCCTGGCCAGAGGCAAGGCACTTGTTTCACCTGCCCTCTCCACTGGCAACATTGCCTCAAGCACATTCCTCCACTCTGCCCTTCAACCAATCCTTTGCCAACACCAGCCATCCCCTGTTGCTGAGAGGCCTTCTTGAGCGCCCTTGTTGTCCCCACCTTGGGCCATGGATTGTCAAGAGCCTCTCTTGACACTCCGCTTATTGGCCAGCCCAGCTCTGGATGCTTGAGAGCCTTTCTCAACTTGCCTTCATTGCAGCCCCGGCCATGGATTGGCCTTAATGACCTCTGGCAGAGTGTGCAAACTACCTCAGCATTCTCACCAGTGACTCTCTTCACAGCTCTTTGGGCATCATCCTCCCTTTTGCCGGGACCCGGGACCCGTTTCCCAGCTTCACCTGTGCTATGCTGCGTGCATGCCCTCTCACGTCTACTCCACAAAGTAGAGTGGAGAGGAGAAATAGCAACTGGGAAGGCTACTTAAACCTGGACCAATCATGTAGACACTTCCACAAAGATAATACAGGTTGTGCAGATCTTTACAGAAAGATACAGGAAAGTCTGTAAAGCATCAGACTTTGTTCTGCATAACTGTGCTTCTACAGAGCTTAATCTTAACATATGATAGAAAAAGAGTGAATTCACCTTGTAACATTCTAGTATTAATAACATATGAAATGCAGTGAATTCACAAGATAGTATTCTAGTATTAATAACATATCTAGAGTTATTAACACATCCGGAGTAAGTAATATTCCAGAGTAATGTTTAAGAATAATAGTTAAGAATAATGCGCATTATAAACTAGAGTGAATTCACATTATAATATGAATCACAGATTTATAGGCATTAGTGAATTCACATGATAATAACACATTTATAGTTACTAATAGATAGCACTATTAATACATTCATATGATAACATTAATAACACATTGGTAGTGAATGCACATCTTGCCATGATAATATCAGTAACATATACAGAATGATTCCATTCACATTATAACATTATAATATCATGTTAGAGTTATTCCATTGACATTATAATTCATCAACACATCCAGAGTTCTTAATACAGCAGGAGTTATAACTCATGAGTCATTCAAAGAAAGCAACAAGAAAAATAGCAAAAATAGATTGCAATCCAGTTAACAGTTTCCTATCCACTTCTACAATTTCCATCAGAAATGACATAGAGTTGAGAGAAAATACAAAGGCAACTCGTGTTTCTACCATTCAGTTTACAATCCCTTGAAATCTAGTTTACAACTCAGCTTACAATTCGCCCAAACGCCGCTGCTCTGCTCCACTCCCAAGGCCGCCCCTTCCCCCCCCCCTCCAGTACAGGAACGGGGGGGGGGAGGGGAGGGGGGAAACAAGCAGCGGGGGAAGGAGGGAGGAGGCAGGCGCAGCAGACAAGGGCAGAAAGGCAGGTCTTGTAGAAAAGGGGAGAGCTGGGGGGGGGCTCGGCCCGGCCCGGCCGCGGGGGAGGTGCAGCTAACGCAGGCGCGGGGAACTTGTTCAGCCGTACTTGTTGGAAAACTTGAGAGATGGGGGGAGTGGCCCAGCTCCAGGAGCAGGAGAAGGGGCGCGGCCGGCCCCGGGCTATCGTGGAGCTTGCCGTTCATCACGTCGGCGTCCTCCTCGTTGCCGCAGCTCCGAGCCGTCTTGCTAAGTCCTTGCAAAGGAAAAACTTTTCGCCGCCACGCTCCCACCGCCCCTCCTCTGCCATCGCTAGGCTGTTGCTAAGGAAAAGCTGCCGCTGCGCGCTGTCCCAACGCTGCCGCTCGGGAGGGAGGGGGGGAAAGGGGAGAAGGGGAGAAGGGGAAGGGAGTGGGGAGGGCGGAGGGGGAGGGGAGAAGGGGGAGGGGAGGGAGGGGGAAGTGGAGGGGGAGGGAGGGGGGGGAGGAGCCGCCGCGCCGCGCTCTCTGAAGCCGCCGCTGGGGAGAAGCCGAAGCTGCCGCGGGGCGTGGCAGGGCTGCAGCCTCACGGGCTCTAGGGCCCTCTGCTCCTCCTGCAAAGCCTCCGTGACCACCCGTCATCATCGCAGAGAGCGGCGTGGCGGCCAAATCACACTCTCATCAGCTGCAGCCAAAGTCAGCGGCTGAGTGACAAGAGCTCGCAGCTGCCTCAAGGACAGGCTGTTGCAGGGTTCTGCGGGGGCAGGGCTGTGCTGGGCTGTGTGGCCTATGCTTGTGTGTGTGTGTGTGTGAGTGTGTGTGTGTGCAGGGGGTATGTGTGTGCTGGTAGTGTGTGCTGGCTACGTGCCTGTGTAGCGCAGGTGTGTGTGTGTGCGTGCATGCTGGCTACGTGCCTGTGTAGTGCAGGTGTGTGTGTGTGTGTGTGTGTGTGTGTGTGCAGGGCGTATGTGTGTGCTGGTAGTGTGTGCTGGCTACGTGCCTGTGTAGCGCAGGTGTGTGTGTGTGTGTGTGTGCAGAGGTCTGGGGAGTAGGTGGGGGGGGCGGGGTGTGGTGCCAGGGGGACCCACGCAGCACCAAGCAGGTGTGGGACTGAGAGAAGTAAGATGAATATGTCTGTCCAAAGAGACCGTGGGAATCCGCTGGTAGACAGGGCAAGGAAGGCAAGGAAGGGAAGAAGCTGTTAGTTGGAGCAAATGTTCCTAATCACCGCAGACCGGTGCTCAGGCATGGCACTGTTAAATTCCTGAAGCTAGAGCAAGAGGCCAAAGACTTCATAGAATGAGGATGAGTTGCTTTTTCTTTCTTTTCTACAACACAAGGGGCTGCATCTTAGAGTGGAGCATATGGAGCAGGCACTTCAGGAAGTCTGTACCTTCACAATACCTCAGCAAGCGGGGAAAAAGAAGAGAGTGATGTGGCCGGGAGCCTAGGATAAAAAGGGGGCTGCATCCGCCAACACCTGGAGAGAGGCCAGGGCAAATAGCCCATGGCCTGTCCCTTGATTGCAATCAAATGCCAGCACCTTTCTGTCTCCTTTTTGGACATCAAGCTCTGGCATGGTGGATTAATTTTCCTAACAATTTGGGGACTCTTGCGGCATCCTTCCAGCATCCAGGGGCAGCAGGCAGCAAGCGGAGCTGGAGGCGCCCGTCACCCATTTTTGGTGATCAAGTCCCCTTGGTGCAGGCCGGCACGGGGTGATTGTTTGCATGCCTGATAGTGTGGACGAGAGAGATGAGTGGCAGAGCAGTGTAGTTCACTAAGAGTCCTCAGGGAGAGAGCACTGTAAATGTCAGTGGTGAGTGCAAGAACATCTTTGTGGAGTAGACGTGAGAGGGCATGCACGCAGCATAGCACAGGTGAAGCTGGGAAACGGGTCCCGGGTCCCGGCAAAAGGGAGGATGATGCCCAAAGAGCTGTGAAGAGAGTCACTGGTGAGAATGCTGAGGTAGTTTGCACACTCTGCCAGAGGTCATTAAGGCCAATCCATGGCCGGGGCTGCAATGAAGGCAAGTTGAGAAAGGCTCTCAAGCATCTAGAGCTGGGCTGGCCAATAAGCGGAGTGTCAAGAGAGGCTCTTGACAATCCATGGCCCAAGGTGGGGACAACAAGGGCGCTCAAGAAGGCCTCTCAGCAACAGGGGATGGCTGGTGTTGGCAAAGGATTGGTTGAAGGGCAGAGTGGAGGAATGTGCTTGAGGCAATGTTGCCAGTGGAGAGGGCAGGTGAAACAAGTGCCTTGCCTCTGGCCAGGCCTTTGGCAGGATTGCAGTGGGCAGCAGTCCAAAATCCCCTGGGACACACAAGTTGTTCAGAATGACCAATGAGGTCTATTCACAAGCAAATGACTTCTTTCATAGTCCCAATTGAGCAGACAGAAAGACTTCAAGACATTTACTTACTGCACAGGAGAAAGCAGGAAACACTACCAGCAGAGAAGCCAATTGCGTGCACAAGTCAGCTACCTGTATTTTTAGCGCTAGCAAAGAAATGGGATGGATTAGCATTCACTGGATGCTAGCATCCAACTTGGCATGTGGCATTGATAGGATCCTTCCTCTCCATTTCTGGCAAGGTATGTAGGAAGATGCGGCCAAGCTTGCTAGGAGAAGCCTTGCTCCTTTCCAGGGAGTACCTTTGAAATGCAGCAATTTCTCTTGCTTCCTAATTGCAAGTAGAATTGAGTGGGAAGGCATTTGCTGGCTACCTTGGCAATTGAGAGGAGCATTGTAAAAAGTGATGGAGAAGCTAAGAGTCTTGGGACTTTGTGGCGTGCCTCTGAGAAGGCCTATGCTGCGCTAATGCCACACGTGTGGGCAGCTGCAGACAAGAAGGAAAAATGAGCTCTGGAGCCTGTGCAAAGTACTTTGAAGGAAGCAGGAGAAGTGATGTGCAAAAAGTCGTGTCTCTTTTGAAGGGAGAGAAAGAAGGCCTTGCAGCCTGTTCCTGCGTCCCTGTTCAAGGCAGCTCTTTTGGAGGCATGCATGTGTCCCTAGAAGACAGCTGTCGTGCCACTTAGGAAAGTGGCTGAATGGGCATCAGTAGAAAAGCAGAATGTTCAAGTGTTAGGGGAGAAAAAGAAAGCAGATGCAGTGAGGCTCCTGGCCACAGCCTTGCAGAGAGGGAAAAAGGATTGGAATTCTTGATGGATGTTGAAGAGGAGGATAGGAAAAGAATTTGAGTAGAGGAAGAGAGGCAAAGAGGCCAGGCTGTTGCCTACTTTTGCAAGATGTTGCAGCCAGTGGCCAGAGGCTTCTTGTGTGCACAATTGTGCAGCCATGGCTTGAAGGGCAAGTGAAGGGCAAAAAGTGATGTCAGGAGAATCTCTTAGTATTCCAAGTCTGACATCCAATTCAAGTTTTGTTAAGGGAAAAAGCCTCTAAGTAGATGTGCAGTGCTGGCTTGCTAGAGTGTAAAAAGTTGTTGAATGGAAGAGAAAGATTTCGGATTGGAGGAGGGAGGAAGGCTTGAATGGAGCGTGGTGTTTGAAGAGTCCTGCACAGGGGGGCCAGGAAGCAAGGCGTGAGTGCATTGGCATGCCACATGTGCAGAGGCGGGCTAAGGAGCATTTCTGCACCACTGGCTGGCCTAGGAGAGAAAATGTCTTTCTAGATGGCTCTTGAAGGGTAGTAGAAGGGAAGTGAGGCACAGGAGACACTATTATGAAGGGAAAGGCAGCTGGGTGGGAAATGTTGGGAATGGGCAGCGTGCTGCGTGCCTTTGGGCTGTGCCCTTTTCCCTGTGAAAAAGCAAGTGTGTTGCCCAGATTCTTGATGTCACTTTAGGTAAGGCATTTGTCACTCCAAGGGCAGCCAGAATGGTAGCTGGTGGCAGCTCGGGTCTGGGAGGAATGGTGCTCCCTGCGGAAATTGAGGAGGCGTCAGCGAGCTCCGCTCCTTGGAGCTGGGACATGAAGGTGGGCCCTTGTCCCTGTCAAAAGAAACTTTGTGCCCCAGATCCTTGATGTCAGTTTGGAGGAGGGTTTTGGCAGAGGGCTGCCAGACTCCAAGTTGGTGGCAGCTTGGGTCTGGGAGAAATCCTGTTCCGTGCAGAATTTTAGGAGTGGGCACCCCACTCCCAGCAACAGGGTCATGGAAAGGAAGGCTGGCAGCACCTGACTCAACCTCACCCCACCCTGGCCAGCCCCGCTCTGCCCCCTCGTCAAATTTCATCACATCCCTTTCCATCCTATCTTGAATGGTGCCATGCCATGCCATGCCATCCCAACCCGTCCCATCCCAACCCATCCTCTCATCCCACCTCATCTTCCCATCCAACCTTGCCATCCCATCCCATCCCATCCCATCCCATCCCATCCCATCCCATCCCATTCCATCCCATCCCATCCCACCCCAACCCATCGCATTGCATCGCATCCCATCCCATCCCACACCACCCCACCCCATCGCATTGCATCCCATCCCGTCCAGTCCCGTCTTGTCCCATCCCATCCCATCCCGTCCTGTCCCATCCCACCCCGTCCCATTCCATCCGACCCATCTCACCTCGTCCCATCCCATCCCATCCCATCCCATCCCATCCCATCCCATCCCACGCCGTCCCATCCCATCCCATCCCATCCCATCCCAATCCCATCCCATTCCAATCCCATCCCATCCCATCCCATCCCATCCCATCCCAATCCCATCCCATTCCAATCCCATCCCATCCCATCCCATCCCATCCCATCCCATCCCAATCCCATTCCAATCCCATCCCATCCCATCCCATGGATCCCATCCCATCCCAATCCCATCCCATCCCATGGATCCCACCCCATCCCATCCCAATCCCATCCCATTCCAATCCCATCCCATCCCATCCCATCCATCCCACCCCATCCCATCCCACCCAGTCCAATCCCATCCCGTCCCAATCCATCCCGTCCTGTCCCATCCACCCGATCCCGTTACCATCCCATCCCGTCCGGTCCCATCTTGTCCTTCCCATCCCACTGATCCTATTCCATCCCATCCCATCCCATTCCCATCCCATCGCATCCTCCCGGCCACCCCCTCCCATTCCGTCCCATCCACCATGTCCCATACCCCATCCCATCCATCCCATCCCGTCCCGTCCCGTCCCGTCCCATCCCATCCCATCCCATCCCATCCCATCCCATCCCATCCAATCCTGTCCCATTCCATTCCATGCCATCCCACCCCATCCGATGAAGAGAGAGAGAGAGAGCAAAAGGAAGGGGCGGTTATAGCTACCACGGCACGACGAAGTCCTCGTTGTCCGGATCCGATGGATTCCGTCTCGTCCGTAGGGAGATCTCGTAGGGGTCCTTTTTGAGAGTCTCTTTATAGTCTTTTCAAAAGCGAGGGGCAGGTAACCAAGAGATGAGGCAATCCCTCCAGAGGCGAGGGGCAAATGGCCAGGACGTGGGGGAGTAGGGCCCATTGTTTTAGGGTACAGGTGCAAGTGTACAAGCCATCTAGTTCTTGTGCAATCCTTTCCGCCCCGTTAGCCGAGCAGCACGGTTCCACGGGCATGTGTCAACACACCTCTGCAGCACAGCTCTGCAGTACAGCTGGGCACCTGGCAGGCACCCCACCAGGATCTGGCCGGACTTCATTGTGCAAAAGTCCTTTCCCCTCTTAGGGTCTCTGGGTTTTCAGCCTCTGGTTCTGTAGATGGTCATGAGGCAGATAGGGATTTCCGTCCAGACTCTTACACCGTCCCATCCCATCCCATCCCATCCCATCCCATCCCATCCCATCCCATTCTATCCGATCCCATCCCATCCCATCGTATCCCATCCCATCCCATCCCATTCTCTCCTATCCCATCCTACCCCATCCCATCCCATCCCATCCCATCCCGTCCCGTCCCGTCCCATCCCGTCCTGTCCAGTCCCATCCCATCCCATCCCATCCCATCCCGTCCTGTCCAATCCCACCCCGTCCCATTCCATCCCGACCCATCCCGTCCCATCCCGTCCCATCCTGTCCCGTCCCATACCACCCCATCCTATTCCATCCCGACCCATCCCATCCCATCCCATCCGTCCGTTCCCGTCCCCCATCCCATCCATCCCATCCCATCCCATCCCATCCCATCCCATCCCATCCCATCCCATCCCATCCCATCCCATCCCAATCCCATCCCATCCCATCCCATCCCATCCCATCCCATCCCATCCCATCCCATCCCATCCCATCCCATCCCATTCCATCCCGTCCGATCCTCCCATCCCATCCACCCATCCCATCCATCCATCCCCATCCATCCCATCCCATCTCCCATCCCGTCCCGTCCTGTCCCATCCCATCCCATCCCTCCCATCCCATCCCATCCCATCCCATCCCAATCCATGTCCCATTCCATTCCATGCCATCCCACCCCATCCGATGTAGAAGAGAGAGACAGAGAGCAAAAAAAAGGGGGGGTTATAGCTACCACGGCACGACGAAATCCTCGTTGTCCGGATCCGATGGATTCCGTCTCGTCCGTAGGGAGATCTCGTAGGGGTCCTTTTTGAGAGTCTCTTTGTAGTCTTTTCAAAAGCGAGGGGCAGGTAACCAAGAGATGAGGCAATCCCTCCAGAGGCGAGGGGCAAATGGCCAGGACGTGGGGGAGTAGGGCCCATTGTTTTAGGGTACAGGTGCAAGTGTACGAGACGTCTAGTTCTTGTGCAATCCTTTCCGCCCCGTTAGCCAAGCGGCACGGTTCCACGGGCATGTGTCAACACGCCTCTGCAGCACAGCTCTGCAGTACACCTGGGCACCTGGCAGGCACCCCACCAGGATCTGGCCGGACTTCATTGTGCAAAAGTCCTTTTCCCCTCTTAGGGTCTCTGGGTTTTCAGCCTCTGGTTCTGTAGATGGTCGTGAGGCAGATAGGGATTTCCGTCCAGACTCTTACACCATCCCATCCCATCCCATCCCATCCCATCCCATCCCATCCCATCCCATCCCATTTATCCCATCCCATCCCATTCCTATCCCATTCCATCCCATCCCATCCCATCCCATCCCATCCCATCCCATCCCATCCCATCCCATCCCATCCCATCCCATCCCATCCCATCCCATCCCATCCCCATCCCATCCCATCCCATCCCATCCCATCCATCCCATCCCTCCCGTCCCATCCCATCCCATCCCATTCCCATCCCATCCCATCCCATCCCATCCCATCCCATCCCATCCCATCCCATCCCATCCCATCCCGTCCTGTTCCGTCCCATCCTGTCCCATAGTAAGGCATCAGTTTATAGGATCCCTCTTGTCCGCTACAAAAACCAACTAATTTCAACAGTGCTTACAAAAATGCAAGAGTTCCTCAAAGCCATTAAGATGTTTACAGACCTGCTCTTTGCTCCAGAATCTCGGGAAATTATTGACGTTACAACGTCCGCCTTCCGAGCACGCTTTCAGACACTGCAGTGCCTGCTGGATCTTCACAGGCTGCCAGATGTGGCACACAGCTTCAAGGGCGCTCCCATTTTCTGCAGTCCCAGGGATCCCTTGAGGACACACCATATGGGGCCAATATCACAAAGCGGCTCTTCAGCTATATTAACCGCAAGTGAATGAGGACCGCCTCCACAAATGGAGACCTTGAAGTCTATGTTCTGCTTTTAATCCTATTGAAATACAAGTATAGAAAGAAGCTCAAAGAAACATTAAGTGCTCCACTTGCTAACAAAATCACAATTCGCAGCCACACAGATGCTTGCTTGCTTCTGTAGCAGAAGTATGCTATGCACTTTTAGAAAGTCAAGCTAAAATACATTTTACTACAAGTAGGAAAAGGAGTCAAGAGAAAATTCAAACTTCCTCTTTAAGCAAAGGTTTCATCAAATAATAACATCCAGGATCAGATACAAACAAAGGAGAGGAGTAAGCGTCATGTTTTTTCCCTTCACACATGCAAGCGTAGACCAAACCTTTCTTTTTTTACCTGGCACTTCTATTTGCCAGGTTTAGACTGACTTGAAACGGGCTAACACAACTTAGTTCTAAGATTTCCATACTGAAACCTGAGAAAGACATTTTCAAACGTCTCAAATACATCCAAAAGCCCCAGCAAACAAGCAAACAAACACGGGCTCTTATTGGCAGCATGCACCAGAAAGTTTGGAAGCAATCTTCTGGAGGTCAGATGGGTGCTCAAACATGATTGACCTCTTCAAGAATTGTTTCACCCCTGCCTCTTTCAATAGACAAAGAAAAACAAATCCCTTTTCCACATTTATGCAGAAAAAAGATCAAATCCAAGTTTTGGATCTGGTTGTCTTCCTACTACCATCAGCAGAAGTTTGACCATTTGTGGTCTGGACTCCAGACCACAGCATCAGCTTGCTGAATACACCAACAAATCCCATTCCATCCTAAAAGGACTGAATGACCTTTCAGGCACCACTTTGAAGAATTTCAGCACCTTCTACTCTCATCAAATGAAAGCACCTTCACGTGGAGCAGATGGAAGGCTGTGACTGAAATGAAAGCCATACTCTCACTGCAATAGATAATATAGACGGACTCACTTTCTCATCTTCCTGATCCCCTAACTCCATCTAGTCTTGCAATAGAACAAACTTGGATGAGTCTATTTCCAACTGTTCTTTTAAGAGGGCTTCAAAAGTTTAAAGCTGTGTATAAACCTGGTCCCTTCATATTTGTTGGTTGAGCAATGCAATTGTTTCAATTGCATTGAATCTGAATTTTCCTAACAGGTTGGTTTTTTTCCCCTCCATGCTTTTTCATACCATCAGAGGGCAAGAAATTATCTTCCAGCTTCCAAAATCTCCTAGTTACTTTCCCCCTTCCTGCATCAGGCAAAATGGAGGATTATTAAGGCTTTTTTAACCAAATACTCTTTGAGGCAGGAAAAATGAAGAAGAGTAAGAGAAACAGTGCTGGTTTTGGGCATAGCTTCTTTGTACACTATTCTGGAAATAAAAAAACCCAACACCCATCATTCCCCCACCTCCCTCACCACCCCCCCCCCAATAAAAAAACAAAACAAACCCACATGCCTTACAAAACCAACCTGCAGAATGTTCAGTATTTCAAATGAGAACAAGCATAGAGGGGACATCAAAAGATGGCTCCTCCTTAACCATTTGTGCATGCAGTGCTCTTCAATCAACTCCTACATTCTCCTTCTCCTACAACAAACAGCTGTCTTCAGAACTGCCTGTTCTCCAATCCAACCTTTCTGGGATGCTACTGTACATTGCCTTAGGACGTGCTTCACTAGTCACTTAAATCACAGGATAACTTGACTAAACCACCAGTGGTAACTTTGCAGCTCTTCAAACTGCTTGAAAACTGAAACCTTGCACAAGGTTCAGACAAAGGAAAATCCAAAATGTGGACAGCATCTCCCTGCTGCTGCTACTGGAAGCCTTCAAGTCCACCACTGCAGTCTAAAACCTCCACTGATCATCTGAGTATTGCACAAGTTCTCCAAGGAAGACAACAACAAGGCTAAGGCACGCACACCAACGCTGATCAAAAGCACTTGATGCTCATGGAGAAAAATAAAGAACCTTTACTTTCCTAAAGACAAGGTGACTACTGCTAGTAGGGAAAAAAACGGATGTTCTGCAAAACCTATTCTCAGGCTTTTGCTAACGTCACAGGACTGAGGACTACAGAAAGACCTGTCACAATTTGGCAGAATGCCGCATCAACCGCTCCACTTTCTTCACCAAGCCCGCACCTAACATCATCTCCAAATCCTGAGCCCGTGCAGCTCTGGCCGCATTACCTAAGAAAAGAGCAACTCTGCAAGCAGTTGGCAAAGATGAACAACTTAGCATTACTGTGGCCGATGACATGCTCTGACCTTTTTTGCTTTCAGCTATGGATCTTCTACCTCCGAGCGTCGCACTGAAAAGCTCCTTGCCATTGAGCTCTTGCAGCACCTCCGCCAGCTTCGCTGCCAAACTCTTCAGCACCAGCGCAAGGTACGTGAAATCGGGAGCCAAAAAGAGGACGTCAGTGAAGGCAAGTTGCTCCCGCCGACAGGCAGCCTCCACATTCAGCGTCCCGTATGTCGCTCTCCCACCGTGGGGGAGAAAATGCCTCGGCAGAGCGCGGTGCTGGGCGGCAGCGGCCGGCACGGCATGGAGCACGCGCTGCCGGCTCGCTGCCACCGGCGCCGCTGCGGGGACGGCCGATTGGCTGCAATGGGCCACGTGCGGCAAGGAGGGCAGCGGGGCAAAGGCGGGCACGCCTCATAGCCCCCCGGAAGGCCGGCCTCTGCTCCCCGCTCGGACCACCGCACGGGCAGTGCCAGGAGCCTCTCGCTGCGGCCGCCTCCGGCCGCATGCCAGAGCGCGCACTGCCCGGCCGGCGCCGCCGCTCCGCGGGCTCACACGGCGCCCGCCGGGCCGCTGCCGGGGGCGGGAGCCGAGCGACAGGAAGCGGATGCGCACAGCGCCACGCCCGCCCCGCCCCGCCCGCGGCCCCTCTCTCCTCGCGTGGGCCCGCCGCGCCTGCCCCGCAACGCCTGTGCTCCGCGCCACGCGGCACACGCGCGCCGCCGTTTCCGGCCGAGCCGCTGGCGAAGCCGGGGCACGGTCCTGCCGGGACAGCCTCGGCGGCTGCTGGCTTCCGGCAGCGCCGAGCAGCCGGTGAGCGCCGCCGCTTGGGAGCGCGCCCGGCGGGGGGCGAGGCAAAGGAGAGATGGAGGCGGTGCCAGTGGGCGGTGTCACACGGCCGATCCTGCCGCAGCCACCCCTTCCACGCCCCCTCGGCTGCTGTGACAGCGGCCCCAGCCCTGCCCGCGCCAGCAGCGATGTGGCTTCGCAATTGGAGGGGTGGAGGGGAGGGGGGGGGGGTAGGAGGGGGTGGGGGATGGGGGGGGCAGGGGCACACTGACACCCCTGCAGCAAGTCCCTCCTGCTGGCAAAACTCATCCACATTCCACTTGTTTATGGCCAAAGAGAAGAACAGACTAGTCCCCTAACTATTTCAAGAAGGAGACAGGCCATGGGCCATTTGCCCTGGGCTTTCTCTAATCCTGCCGCCTTGTAGCCTCCTTCATATCCTAAGTTCCCGGCTGCATCTCCCTCTCCCTTTTCCCCACTGCCTGAGCTGATCGCTTACGGGATGCCACACTCCAATATCGCCTCTATTTGGTTTGCATTAAAGGAAGAAAGAAAGAAGAAACTCTGTTGCCTTCTTGCTATGAAGGCAGGTTACCTGGTTCAAGAACGACAGCACGGCAGCCCGGCCTCTCCCGGGCCACTCGGGCCATGGACTCACAGACACCAACGTGGTGGATGGTCAAATGGCCTTTATTATCTTATCTCATGAGGTTAAATAGTCTAGGGGGCTTCACTACGTCAGAAGGGGGACGGTGGGATAGCTAGGGTTAGTAAGGAGTGGAAAACTACTGGGTTAGGAGGGGTTGCATACTTTGGGTGATCTGTTATCATGCAGGAATGAAGGGAGGAGGGTTCCATGCTGCCCTTGCTTTCCGTCACATCGCGAGATCTTCCGTCCGCCTGTCCCTATCTACCACACTTCCCCCCCTTTTTTCACAAATGAATGAGGTAGTCATAGATACATGTATCGAAAGTGAGGCATGAGGTAGTAACTTGACATGGGAAAAGGGGTTTGGTATACCTGAGTAGATTTCGCAAGGCAAGTTAGAAAAGTCTTGCGATTTACAGTGTTTACAGTTTGGATTACAGCATTTGCTGATGTTCTAAAAACAGAATGTTGGCCCGTTCCAGACGGGTCTGGATAAAAGAGACTAGTTTGTTCAGCAGGCATGGTCCAAAGGTAAAAGCTAAAAACAACATTGCCAATGGACCTACCAAGGCGGAAATTAGTGTGGTGAGCCATGGTGATTGATTGAACCAGGACTCAAACCAGCTCTGTTGGGCTTCCCTGTCTTTCTGTCTCCGAGCTAGCCTATCTCGGAGCTCTGCCATGGAGTCTCTGACGACTCCTGTGTGATCTGCATAAAAGCAGCATTCCTCTTTCAAGGCGGCACACAAGCCTCCTTGTTGCATGAACAAGAGGTCTAATCCTCGCCTGTTCTGCAAGACCACTTCTGAGAGTGAAGAAACTGATTTCTCTAGAAAGGAAATGGATTTCTCGATCCTCTGCAAGTCTTCATCGATGGTCATTTGTAGCTGAGACAGCCCTTGGTGTCGGGTCGCAAGAGCTGAGACACCCGTGGCCGTTCCGGTTGCTCCCAGGCCGAGCAGCATTGCGATAGTTACACCTGTTAACAGTGCTCTTTTGTGGAGCCGGTCGGGTTTCTCAAAGAGGTGGTACATCTCTTCGTCGGTATGGTACAGGACCCGGTACAGAATTCTTGGGTGCTGCCTGACGGCTTGGAGGTCTGTCATTTTCCTCTGGAACAGGGGTGTACGCTTTACGAGGGTGTCCCACGAGCATGTCCTGTAAACAGAAACTCACAGTTCTCATTAGTCTCATTCTGCTCATTCTGAAGGTCTGGCTTTACTGACCTCAGTGGACACCACTTGATTTTGCCTTCCTTTTTGACAGCTGCGTACCCCCGCCCTGTGAGTACCAGTCTCCAGCCCCGTTCCCATCCGCCTAGTTCATTTTTAATTATGACTTGTGGGCCCTCCTCTAATGCTCGGGTGGCCCAGTGTTTTTGAGCGGGACAGTTTGTTTCATCCCCCCTAGAGAATTGGTTCAGTGCTAGCAATGCGGTTGCTAGTACCCGTGCTTGGTCCCCTGAGGGGATGGAATTTTCAAAGCCTTCTGCTTTTGCTGGTACTTCTAGCTTGGCTTTCAGGGTCTGATTTGCTCGCTCAACAATGGCCTGCCCGGTGCTGTTATATGGGATACCTTGCACTAGAGTGATGCCCCATTTCGAGGCGAATTCCTGCACTGGTTTGGAGGTAAAATTGGAACCGTTGTCAGTTTTAATCTGTTTGGGGATGCCAAGCCACGCCATGGCTGTCAGCCAGTGCTGAATTGTGGCTCTAGAGTTAGTTTTGGGGTGCTGTGTGGCCACAATCACTCCGCTGTAAGTGTCCACTGTCACTGCAAGCCATGCCCGAGGCTTCAGCAGTTGACATAAAGTGAAGTCTGACTGCCAGATTTCTGAGGGCTTGAGACCTCTTGGGTTGATCCCACTGGACCATAGGGGTAGCTTCTGACAATGAGGGCAGGTGGCCACTACATGCTTTGCGTCTGCTGCCGAGATCCCGCATCTCTTCGCCAGTGCCTTGGCTCCAATGTGGAGTGACTCATGTAATTGACGAGCTTTTTGCAGTGTCCACACTCCCTTTGCTGCGGCGTCTGCCTTGTCGTTGCCGGTCTGGAAGTAACCTTTAACTGGGTTGTGGCTGTTGATGTGGATGACAGACACGGTGCCCTGTCGCGAGGAGAGTGCTTCTTCCAGCATTAGAGCTGCTGCAGATGCTGACACACCTGGTCCTGACATGGCCAGGCAGAGCCTTGCCACGAATATAGAGTCTGTTACGATGTTGAGGTGTTCTTCTTGGAAGAGTCCACACGCCAAAACCACTGCTGTTGCCTCCAGCTGTTGCACTGACAGTGTGGGGTCACGTGCTTTGATGCAGTGCCACTGTTCTCCCGTCTGCCACACCGCCGCTGCGGTAGAAGTTGTGGAGGAAGCGTCTGTGAAGACCGTCGGTCCTGGCAGCGGTCGGTCCGCGACCTTCGGTGGCACGTCTATGTCCACAATGGTCAGTAGCTGGGTCCAAGGTGGTTTGGCGGAGTAGGAGATTTCTCCTGCGAAGCCTGCGAGAGCAAGAGCTAGGTGCTCCTGTGTCGTGGTTGATTCTGTGATTGGCTGCTTGCGGAAGGGAAGGTGGATTCTCGTCGGCTCGGTTCCCAGGTGTCTCAAGGCAAGTTTCCTGCCCTTCGTGATGAGGTTGGCGATGCATTCGATTCCTGGGGAGAATGCACGAGCCGGTTTTCCAAGGACTATCCACTGGATCGGTCGGGACTTCTCTGAAGGTCCTTGGGCTAGTGCTCCCACTCCTCCCTTCGGTGTAAAGTGGATGTATAAATCAAGCGGCATGCTTGGGTTCCATCTGGCAAGGGTGCTGGTGGACATCTGATGCTCGATGAAGTCAAGAGAGCTCGCTGCTTGTGGTGTTAGTTGTTTGGGTTCCCAAGGGTGCTTGCCTTTCAGGAGCTCATGCAAGGGGTCCATGATCTCAGGAGGAATCAGGACGATGTTACGGAGCCACTGCAGGGATCCCACGAAGCGCTGCACGTCATGGAGCGTCTTGATGTCTCGGCGGACCTTCACCTTGGGGGGTGTCACGTAGGTGCTTGTGATTCCTACTCCCAGGAAGGTCACGCAGGGTCCTTTCTTGATCTTCGCGCTCATGATCTCGAAGCCGTTTGCTTGGAGAGTCTCCGTGATTATGGACACTAAGTGATCCACTTCGCTTGCTGATGGTGCAGCGACGAGGATGTCATCCATGTATTGGATGATGGTTGCAGTGGGATAGGAGTGTCGGACTGGCATCAGTGCTTTGTCCACGGTGATCTGGCATATGGAGGCACTGTCCACGAACCCTTGAGGTAATACTTTCCATTGAAAGCGAAGGTTGGGTCTATTGCCATTTGGGAACATGACAGAAAAAGCAAAACGTTCTTTGTCTTCAGGGTGCAGAGGTATTGAAAAGAAACAGTCCTTAATGTCCAGCACTGCGCATGGCTGGCCTTCGGGGATAGCTGAGTTCATGGGCAGCAGTGTCTGAACTGGACCCATGGGTCTGGCTGTCTTATTTACTTCTCTCAGGTCATGGATGAGGCGGTAACTTTCTCCAGACTTTTTGGGGATTACAAATACAGGGGTGTTCCACGGGCTGATGGAGGGTTCTATGTGACCCTTTTGTAGTTCACGGTCAACCAGTTCCAGCAAGGCTGCCATTCGAGGCTCTGACAGGGGCCACTGCTCCACGTATACAATTTCTGACGATTTCCAAGTCAATTTGATTGGCAGTGGTGGATGAACTGCAGTGGCCCTCATGGTAAATTTGTCATCCTGACTCCTAACAGAGCAAGGATGTCCCTTCCTATCAAAGGTGGAGAGTTCTGTAGAATGTAGGGGTAGATTGCCACTGTCTGTTCTGGTCCCTTTTTTGTGTGAAGTGTTATAGCTACCAACTGGGTGCTTTTCCATGCCCGGGTTGGCCCTCCCACACCATTCACTGGGGGGACTTCTGTAAATTGCCAATCTTGTGGCCAATGTGCTTGGGGAATAATTGTACAATCTGAACCCGTGTCTGCCCAAAACTGAAGCCCTATGACATGGGGATCCTGACTGCCATAGAGGCGGCATGTTCCCCACACTATCAGGGGCTCTTTCCCTACTTTCATGGCCAGGGCCACCCAGGGGTTCCGCTCTGGGGCGCCCCCTGCTGACCCTGTGGCACAAGTGCGGCTTGTGGCTGTGGTGGGTGCAATGGTGTTGTTGGCGGTGCTGTGAAACTCTGCATTTGCACCGTTTGTGTGGGTGCAAGACTGGCTGTCTCCTGCGGGGGCATAGGGAATGAGGGTCCCCCACCCCACTGGAGGTTGGCATAGATGGGCCGCCTTGCATTCGCAGCGGGAGGAGGCTGGGTGCGGCCCGCACGCCCCCTCCCCCTCCCGTTTCCCCGGGGTCGGGATCTGCATTCCTTAGCGAAGTGTCCCTTCTTCCCGCAGCTCCAACAGGCCCCTCTCACGCGCGCTTGAGATGGAGGCCCCGCCGGGGGAGGCTGGGATTTGTGGGGACAGCCTGTTGTGATGTGGCCTGCCTGTCCACATTTGAAGCACGCCATTGCACTAGTTAGATCACGTACGACAGCCTGAAAAGGGGTTATCTGTTCTTCCCTAACTACATGTTTGATCATATCAGCTAGGCTGGCTCCTATTGGGACGGAGCGCAAGATTTCTTTGGTAACAGTGTTACTTTGTTGCCGCAAGCAGTCTGCTAGAACGGGTCCTTTTGCCGTCGCAGGCAGGGTAGAGGCGTCTACTGCTGCCTGTAGGCGGTCCACAAACTTTGTGAAGCTTTCACTTTCTGTTTGCTTTATGGCGGACCACGGTGAAGGCTTAGCTATCACACGCGATGCAGCACGAATGGCTTCTCTGGCAGCTCGGGTTGTGGCCCTGACTTCCTCAGCTCGCAATTGTGCAGCTTGCTGCTGAGGTGTAATCATCTCATCATGTTTCCCTGTCAGCCTAGATAAACTCGAGCCATGCAGTGGTTGCCCCGCCCCAGAGGACTGGGCTAATAGGTTCGCACAATTGTCTGTCCATTCCTGTTTAAAAACAATCATTCCTGCCCCATCAAAAATCATGCGACCTATTTGTCTGATATCAAAGGGGAGCAGGTTCTCATTGCTGAAAAGGCCGTCTATGAGAGTGGAAACGATGACGGAATCCATCCCCTTTTCTGAGATTGCTTTGACAATCGTTTGTATATCTTTGGGGTTTATCGGGTCATAAACCTGTTGTTGGTTCCCGTTTTGCCCGGTGGTTCTCACCGGGAAAGCATGGATTGCGGCTGAGGGTACCCATTCTGC
>JAVTVJ010001990.1:0-38440 GCA_034509425.1 Eopsaltria australis | reverse complement strand
TCTAGACTTCAGTAAGGTATTAACCTAATTGACAGCCTTCAGAGACAAAGCAATTGAAGCTAATTTGCTGAACTATTGGGTAATGAAAAAATCACAAGATTCACCTTAGAATGTTTAGCACATAGTATTAGAAGTATTCTTATGTCTAGTTATGTGTGTTTCTTACTGCGCTACCTCTGACAAATGGCTGGTAATGCCATAAACAAACCCATACTGATTAAAACAGAAAGGGGAATTGTAAGGTTGCAAGTATGTGTGTTAAATCACGAAAAAGATACAGATAATTGTACACTTAAAGTACGCCTTTAAGAGACTGGTTAACAAGCTTAAGTTTTAAAGACTGATTAGTGAACTTTGTAAAAATGGAATTGATAGTTTTAGTAATTATTATAATCATAAGTGTATTATTGACATGTGTAGTTAAGTATTTGATGAATACAGTAGAAGAAAAAAAAGGTGTAAACCAGGCCTGGATTGCTCAAAGAAAAGAAGGGGGATATGTTGGGAAATGGCCATCTCTAAGTGAGCAATCCAGGCCCCTCAGATGAAAGCACGGCCGGAGAAGCTCATGGTACCTTTCACCAAAATGCGAAGGGACTTTTTCGCCAGTTTAGGATGACAATGCGGGAAGCGGGGGGCGTTGTGGGGGCCTGCCCCGGCTGTAGCCGCCATGGCCCAGGGCTGGGCTTGGTGTGGGTCCCCGGGGCTTGGGCCCGTGTGAACTCTAGCCTTTCAGTGTATGGAGACACTCGTGTATGGTACAATTATACCTCCCCCAACATTTCCCATTCTACTAATCAACCCTTGAAATTACCTAGTGGCATGTTTTTCATTTGTGGAGATCGAGCCTGGCCAGGTATCCCCTCCAAAATAAAAGGGGGACCCTGTTCTCTTGGAAGGCTGACATTGCTGACCCCTAACACCTCGATGATTCTTAATAAGCTTCGACATCACCATCTCAGGCGCTTGAAACGCTTTGTACACGGCTTTGCTGCTGATTGCAAATCTAATGTCGAGTTCTGGTCGCCTGCTGCTATTATTGCAGCCTCCTTCCTTGCTCCAGGAGTGGCCTCGGCTGGGGCCTTGGCCCAGTTGAACAAACTAGGTTGTTGGCTCTCCAAACAAACAAACGCTACATCTAAAGCAATTTCAGATTTGTTGCTTGATGTAGATTCGGTGAGACACGCCACGTTGCAAAATAGAGCCGCAATAGACTTTTTATTGTTGGCACAAGGACATGGGTGTGAAGAATTTGAGGGAATGTGTTGCATGAATCTCTCTGACCATTCTAATTCAATACATGCACAGTTAAAAACTTTGACTCAGCTCACCCAGCAATTGCAAGTGAGCAATGACTTAGGAATAGCTAAATGGTTGTCCTCATTGGGCATCACAGGTTGGATCCAAACCTTGTTATTTGAAGGCCTTCGTTTGTGTGTTGTTGTTATTGTGTTTATAATAATTGTTAAGATTGTGTATAGCTGTTTAATGAAACAAGTAACCAAAGTGACCCACAATGTTTTGCTTGCAAAAGAGGAACAAGGAGGAATTGTTGAAAAATGGCTCCATGACCAGGGCCATGGGTCGCTAGAGGGCTTGTGCAAAGAAGACCCAGTTTAACTGGGGAAAAGACTGAAGTAGATAATAAGAGTAACATTGCCTTTAAGAAATTGATTAACTGATATAAGTTTTAAAATAGATGATAAATGAAGTTTATAAAGATAAGATTGATAGTTTTAATAGTTATTACAATCATAAGAGTAAAAGTGCCATAAGTTCAGTTAAGTTTAAGTGTTGCTAAATTTAAGTGATGTTAGGTTAAAGTTTATTGATTTTAAATTCTGTTAAGCTCTATTAAGGTTAGGTTCTGTTAAATTTAAGTTCTGCTAAATATAAGTGTTAAGTTCAAGTGAAGTTAAGTTTAAGTGATTGTAGGTAAGTGTTAAGGACTGTTAAGGTTAAGTGCTGTTAAGTTTCATTTCTGTTAAGTTCAAGTGTCAATTAGTTTATAATGTTAAGTATTTGATAAATAATAGAAAAATGTAAACATGGTCTGGATTGCTCAAAGAAAAGAAGGGGGATATGTTGGGAAATGGCCATTTCTGGCTGCACAGACATAAGGTATAAGTGAGCAATCCAGGCTCCATAGACAAGTGTTAGGCCTCTGCTCAAGGCTGTTCTCAAAACAACTGTGGAAAGGGAGACATGAGAGCTGTAAACAAGGTGCAGGTGTCTAGAGATTAGCTTGGCAGAAGAAACTGTTGATGTTATTGCCTTCTGAGACCAGTTTGTGTGTTAATTAGATTAGAGAAAGATCCCGTGTGAAACTTCTGTAAGTGAATAATATTTTGAGCACGTAAGGTAGTATAAGTATGTGCACTGTCTGACAATAAACGAGCTTGATTTATGATTCACATTGGATCGTCGTCTTGCTCCTCTCGCCGACATCTAATGGCTTTAGGTTCCACTTTGCAGAAGCTCCAGAATTGCATCGTGCTATCCAGACCCATCGGACTAGACACACCTGCACATCTGTTCCAACCTAGAGACTGGGTCTATATCAAGTGGTGGGACAATGAACCTCTACAAGCCAAGTAGAGAGAACCATTCCAAGTCTTGCTGACTACCCTCACTGCAGTCAAAGTCTCTGGCAAAGGACCCTGGATCCACTACTCCAGAGTTAAGAAAGCTTCTGCTCCTGAAACAACTGAGAAAACAGAGTGATGCAGAAGAGAGAGTGATTTAAATAATGCTTCAGTGCTTAAAGAACTGCTCATAGTAATCATAGTCACAATTCTTCTATATCTACTGTTGTTAAATATTTACTGTTATTAAGTGTATATTATTAATAGATTATTAATCTAGATTATTAATGTAGATTATTAATAGATAATAGATATTTAGAATAGAGACTCGACAAGGTAGAGGCCTTGTCAAGCCTCTAAAAGGGGGGAAATGATGCCTTAGGTTTTAACTTTTTATTTTTCTACATCAGGACTGCTCTAGTATATGACTCTAAGACTCCATAAATTGTCATCTAGTGTTCTGTTACTGTCATTTAGATGAAACAATTTCTCTCTGGGACGGAGTTTCAAGGACATACTGTTTTTTCCAAAAGCCCAAAATGTAAACATCCATGGACAGCAGCGAAGAGAAGAAGGGGACAAACTGGGGATGGGACTTCAGGACCCGAAACTGTAATTGGACAATGGGTTTCTGATATGCAGATTGACCGAAGGTATATCTGTCCAAAAAGCACATGCTAGGTGTCCATTTTGGGTGTAGTCTCTGAGAGACTCCTGCATGGCCCAAAGTGTACCTTGTTTTAATAAATACTTCTTTTATTCTTTTAATTCTGTCCAGCTTCTGTTTCAGGTCAGCCTTTCGTAAGGCATCATACAGTCAACCCAGGACATTCCACCCCTTATCCCTATATCGTCAGCTCGCTACCAAAACTAATATATTCTGATTCTAAACACACATACATTATACACACATATATGTATACATATATACAGTATATAGCTATATATAGAAAATGGCAATAAAATCCAGCAAATAGTGATATTTAAACATGGTTCTCACCCAATAATCAGATCTTCTTGGGGTACACATCGTGTTGTTCCATCTTTCTGCATTATCCACCATGTGTAACCTGGTCTCTGAGCAAAGACAACCCCACAGATGGGTTTGTCTCTATTGGAGGCAGAATTGACCCAAACAGTCTTCCCTAACAGACCTCTAACATGAACCACTGGGACCTTGTCTCCATCTACTGTGTGCAGGGATTCGGATTGGGCAGGCCCTGCTCGATTGGTAGAGCCTCGAGTGTTAACTAACCAGGTGGCCTTTGCTAAATGCTGTTCCCAATTTTTAAAGATCCCCCACCCAATGCTTTCAAGGTGGTTTTTAACAGTCCATTGCACCTCTCCACTTTGCCTGAAGCTTGTGCATGGTAGGGGATATGGTACACTCATTCAATACCATGTTCCCTAGCCCAGGTGTTGATAAGGGTGTTCTTGAAATGAGTCCCATTGTCTGACTCAATCCTCTTAGGGGTACCATGCCTCCAAAGGACTTGCTTTTCGAGGCCCAGGATGGTGTTCTGGGCAGCGGCATGAGGCACAGGGTAGGTCTCCAACCATCCTGTGGTGGCTTCTACCATTGTGAGCACATAGCGTTTACCTTGGCGGGTCTGGGGCAATGTGATGGAATCAATCTGCCAAGCCTCTCCATACTTATATGTGGACCACCGTCCCCCATACCATAGGGGTCTCACTCGCTTTGCCTCCTTAATTGCAGCACACGTCTCACAATCATGGATAACCTGGGAGATGCTGTCCATGGTTAGATCCACCCCTCGGTCTCGTGCCCACTTATAGGTGGCATCTCTGCCCTGGTGGCCTGAGGCATCATGGGCCCATCGGGCTAGGAACAGCTCCCCTTTGTGTTTCCCGTCTAAATCTATTTGTGCCACCCTGTCGTGGTTTTAGTTTGCTTATTCAGGTTTGTGGCTAAATGCTAGCACACTTACTTAAATTTTTTTGATTGCTTGTTGTGAGATAAGGATTAGGAGTAGGTAAAGCAGGCTTAAACTTTATAAAGTACAAAGAAGTTTTATTAATATATCTAAGACAAAGGGAAAAAAGGAAAAAAAACTCAAGAAAAAAAAACTAGAACAAACTCTCTAGACCACCCCTCTTTCCTCACTCTCTATTTTATTTTCTCTGACAACATACAAAAGACAACACTTTGACTTCTAGTTAGTTTATTAACTCAGAAACAGCTCTTGTTCCAGTTCATTTAGGGAGAGAAGTTTCTTTTGCTTACACTATGGATCTTCTGTAAGAAAAATACAGTTTTTATGGGTCTTCTGCCTCACTATTAACCGCCGCCCGGAGTAAAGTCCAGCTTAATGGTGGATTTCTCCCACACCAGTAGCCTTCTTACAGCCACTATGGTGGGTTATGAACAGTCCACAGGGTACTTGTTTTAAGGATGTCTAGTTCAATTGCAGTAACAAAGAAAATCTCTTCTTCTGAGCTTAGCAACACAGGTTCTCCTGACAACTCAGGTTTTCTAGCATTCTCCCCGGGACCAGGGCTCTGGGTCACAGCCTCTCCTCTCTCTTGGTTCTAGTTTCTCATCAGGCTGTACTTTTTCAACACTTACTTGTCTGTACTTAGGTATTTCAGTTCATTGGCTGCAATAAGAACTTCACATCCCCCTTTGGACTACATCTTCATATATTACAGAGAATTTATTAGCTCAGTCCCCAACCATGGTTCTCCAAAAGAGTTTTCAGCTTCACTCTTGAAGCAACTTCCCATGCACCCCTTTTTGAGTATCAGTTCTACTTTCTTCACTGACTGTAAAGTCTCTGCGCTGCACTATGTAGATGTTTTCACTCGTTCCTCTCTCTGCGAGGAAGGATGGATGTCTGTGAGTTTAGTCTAGGCATGGAGAGAGTTAATCTCTGTCTCTCTCTCTCTCCGGCAGTGTGAGGATCACGTGCTCTTTGCTGGGCTGCTTTAACAGGTCTGAGCTGGATGCCAGACGCTCTCAGAGTCTCTGCTTGGCTCTGCCAAGCTGGCTTGGCCTGGTAGGGCCATCTGGGCCTGGGGTGACAGGGCAGGGCCTGGCCCGAGCTGGATGGGGTCCGGTCTGGTCTTTGCCTGGCCTGGAGCAGGGGCTTGGCTCTCCTTCTCGTGTAGTTGGCACACTGGCTGAACTGTATCTGCTGAAAATTCCAGCCGTTTCCTCCCCCATGCCTGCCCGGCTACAGCGGCACGGCTGCCATAAAACCTCCCTTCTCCCCCCCCATCCCTCCTTTGGAAGGGGGGGGGGAAGCGCTTGAGTTTTACCAGTGAGAGAAGCAGGAGCTGCTCCTCTCCACACAGCAGCAGCAAGTCCAAAGAGGAAGAGCGTCAGAAAGTCTCTGCTTATATATGGTTTTTTCCTTGAGGGCAGACCAACTTTTTAATTAGTTTACTTACCTATCAATTCTTAAAACTACTTAATTATTAGCTCTCTCTCTCGCAGGAAGGAAGTTGTATTCCTTCCTGCATTCCTGCAGCACAGATCACTTCCTAGATTTTGACCCCTCTGGCCTAACCCCATACACACCTCTATCTTCGCAGCGTGATCTACCTGCTTGTTGTTCTGGTGTTCTTTGTTAGCTCGGCTCTTAGGGACATGGGCATCTACATGGCGGACTTTCACAGGTAGCTTCTCTACTCGGGCAGCGATGTCTTTCCACTCTTCAGCAGCCCAGATTGGTTTTCCCCTACGTTGCCAATTTGCCTTCTTCCACTTCTCCAGCCATCCCCACAGAGCATTGGCTACCATCCATGAATCAGTGTAAAGGTAGACTTTTGGCCACTTCTCTCTTTCAGCAATGTCCAGGGCCAGTTGAACGGCTTTGAGCTCAGCGAGTTGACTTGATCCACCTTCTCCTTCTGTAGCTTCTGCAACCTGTCGTGTGGGTCTTCACACAGCTGCTTTCCACTTTCGTTTCATCCCTATGATACGGCAAGAACCATCCGTAAAAAGAGCGCAGCGTGCTTCTTCTGATGGCAGTTGATTGTACGGTGGAGCTTCCTCAGCCCGTGTCACTTGCTCTTGTTCCTCTTCATCAGTGAGACCAAAGTTTTCGCCTTCAGGCCAATTTGTAATTATCTCCAAAATCCCAGGGCGATTCAATTTTCCCTTGAGGGCGTGTTGTGTTATGAAGGCAATCCACTTGCTCCATGTAGCACTGGTGGCGTGGTGGGTAGAGGGAACCTTTGCTTTAAACATCCACCCCAGCACCGGTAGTCGGGGTGCCAGGAGGAGTTGTGCTTCCGTGCCAATTACCTCCGAGGCGGCTTGGACTCACTCATAGGCTGCTAAGATTTCCTTCTCTGTTGGAGTGTAGCTGGCTTTGGACCCTCTATAACTTCGACTCCAGAATCCCAGTGGTCGACCCCAAGCCTCCCCAGGCACCTTCTGCCAAAGGCTCCATGACAGACCATGGCTCCCGGCTGCAGAGTAGAGCACATTTTTCACATCTGGTCCTGTCCTGACTGGGCCAAGCGCTACCGCATGAGCAATTTCCTTTTTGATCTGGGTGAAGGCTTGCTGCTGTTCAGGGCCCCACTGGAAAGTGTTCTTCTTGCGGGTAACCAGATAAAGAGGGCTCACAATCTGGCTGTACTCAGGAATATGCATTCTCCAAAAGCCTATGGCGCCTAGGAAAGCTTGTGTTTCCTTCTTGCTGGTTGGTGGAGACATTTCTGTAATCTTGTTGATAACCTCAGTGGGAATCTGACGCCGTCCATCTTGCCATTTTACCCCCAGGAACTGGATCTCTCGAGCAGGTCGCTTAACCTTGCTCTTCTTGATGGCAAAACCAGCTTTTAGGAGAATCTGGATAATTTTTTCCCCTTTCTCAAACACTTCTGCTGCCGTGTTCCCCCACACAATGATGTCATCAATGTACTGGAGATGTTCTGGAGCCTCACCTCTTGCATTCCCTGCTTCTTAATCCCGCTCTGGTCCCGGCAGCAGAGCGCTAGCGCGACCCTGAGAAGCCGTCCGCGTTCCGATCGGGGAGGCTTCCTTGGGGAGCCGGCGGTGGGCTCTGCTAGTCTGTGTCAGGCTGAGGTGTTGGTGCCCTCAGAGCACTGCAGGATAGCAAAGAACTACCCAAAGAAGGAGGACTCTTAGTATGAGGGTTTGGCAGGTTTATTACCCCCAAGGGAGCTCAGGGACTAAGAGCCTCGAATAGCTCATGACATGGGTATTTAAGGGAGGGATAACATCCAATAATCTGAGGGTGCAGGGGCAATACAAGGGAGGGTCCAGGGTGCACAGTCAAATGAGGTTCAGGGAGGGGAGGGGGAAGAGAGAACAACGAATGAACAACTGGGTAACAGGGAATGTTCCAGAACTGGGATACATAACAGACAAATCAAGGAACCAATAGCAGGAACTTGGGGTTCGTGGCTTGGTGGTCTAAACCATTGTCTCTGGCAGCTCCGGGAGGAAATTCTCTGTCTGTGGAACATGCCACCAGAAGTCCTCGTCCTCTGCAAGTCTATGGAGGGACTCTAATCCTTCCTGGTTCAGAACCACCGCTACACTCACCCTTTTCCAGTGCAGCCTAGATCAGTCCATGGCAGATCGTGGGGCTGTGCCTCCACCCCTGGGGCAGCCAATTCCATGTGTACTGCACACCCCTCCAGGTGAAGGCAAACTGGGGCCTGCATTCTGCTGCCAAAGGAATGGAGAAAAATGCATTTGCAATGTCAACAGCGGCATACCACTTTGCTGCTTTGGACTCCAACTCGTACTGGAGCTCCAGCATGTCTGGCACAGCAGCACTCAATGGTGGAGTCACTTCATTCAAAGCACGATAATCCACAGTCAATCTCCATTCCCCGTCAGACTTGCGCACAGGCCAGATGGGGCTGTTGAAGGGTGAGTGGGTTTTGCTGACCACCCCTTGGCTCTCCAGCTCACGAATCAGCGTGTGGATGGGAATCACAGCATCTCGAGTTGTTCTGTACTGTTGGCCGTGCACTGTCAAAGTGGCAATTGGCACTCGTTGTTCTTCTCCCTTCAGAAGCCCAACTACAGATGGGTTCTCGGATAGTCCAGGCAAGGTATTCAATTTCTTAATGCCCTCTGTCTCCACAGCAGCTATCCCAAAAGCCCACCTGAGTCCTTTTGGGTCTTTGAAATAGCCATTTTGGAGGAAATTTATGCCCAAAATGCATGGGGCCTCTGGGCCAGTCACAATGGGGTTTTTCTGCCACTCCTTCCCTGTCAGGGTCACCTCAGCTTCCACCAAAGTCAAATCCTGTGATCCCCCTGTCACGCCAGCGATAGAGACAGATTCTGCCCCCACATGTCTTGATGGGATTAATGTGCACTGTACACCAGTGTCAACCAATGTGGCAGTTGTCAATATAGAAACGAGACCTAGGGGCTTGAGGACTTCCTGGTGGATTGGTCCATCGGGGAGTCGCCCCCCTGCTATAAAAACATCCATGGTTTAGCCTGGTTGTAGTCACACCCCAGTTACCACCCAAAGTTGACACCCCTTGTTCCTATTGAATATGTTATTTGTCTATCACAAAGGTGATTGACAGGTTGTTCTGGAAAGTTCTCTGTACCCCTGTTTATGATTTGTTGTTATCCCCAAACCACTCCCCTGTTTCTATATTATTTGCTGCTGTTGAAAGCTCCCGCCTTAATCCCACCCTGAGCCTTTACCCTGATTGGTTGTTTATTGTACTATATAAGTTGCTGTCAAGAGCTAGTCGGGGCTCCTTTGACTTTGGGGTTCCAGGGAATAAACTTCTCTGTTGCCTGAAGCTTAGAGTCGCTCCTGCCTTTGTGATTCCTCCTGAACCAAACCCAAGATGACCCTCCACGCCTTCCTCCCTGTGTGGAATCCTCGGGGTTCCCTCGGCTCTCATCCTAACGGACAGGGGGTTGAGGTAGCACAGTGGTGAGGAAGGCAACCACCGAGCAGAGGCACCGTGCCTGGGATCGGAGGACGAGTAGGTATTACACCGAAAAATAATATAAAACTTTACAAACCAAAGCCTCATATTTTTGTGGTTCTGATGTGCCAGGCCAACGAATCCACACAGTCCAAAAAACAGTTTTCCCTAGCCTCCACCTGGCTAGAGGCAGGGCCTCTCTAAGCCTGGTTATCCTTCTTTCCCTGGGTGTACATCTTGGAGGTTCCTTCAAGGGGATAGAACATGTCGTCATCATCATACCTGGCAGATCGGCTGTGGGCAACTGGAGCTGCTTCCTTTCTGGTAGAACTTCCTCTCTGAGTCTTACCCTCCTTCAATTCACGTACTCGTTGTGCCAGAGCAGGAGTGGGTTTTCCATCCCACCTTCTCATGTTTTCCCCACAATCATACAGGAAAAACCACAGATCATGTCGTGAGGGGTACCTTCTCTCCTTGTCTGGGGGACGTCTAGGTTTGGTAACAGGACCTCTGAACTGTACTGCTGAGATTTGGAGAAGGTCCTCTTTAATCTCATTTCTCAGTGTCTTGTGATTCTCTTCCATCTTATCTTCCATTTTCTGTAGACGTTCCTCCACAGCTGCAATTCTTGCATGTGTTGGGCCATGCACGGCATCTGCATATGCTCGGAGTTTCCTCGCCATATCAAGCACAGTCTCATCTCCATCATCCCGCTTCATTATTGCTCGAGTATTAGAATGTTCTTGTGGCCCAAGTCGTACAAGTCTTCACCACATTATGGGTGTACATATTACCAAGTCTGGATTCTTAGGTGTATTTGGATCCTCTGAGAAAACAATCTCTGCCACTGCAATTTCTCTCAAGCGTTGGATCCCTTGTTCTATTGTTTTCCACTGAGTCTGCTGCATATAGAGATCGTCTGTAGAAAATGTGCTGGGCACTCTACGATCCGCCTGCCGATGGTTGCTCCTAGCTCGCCTGAGGGACCTCGAATGCCCTAACCGCAAGGTGGGCAGACGAGGGAGACACGCAGCCTCATCAGGGACTAGGAGCATTGGTGGGTCGTGAGTTGTTCCCGGAACCGCGGAGGAATTAGGGAGGACCCGACAGCTGGGTAGCAGAATGGCTTTATTCTTCTGAGTCCCGGAGCTGAAGGGCCCCGAGCTAGCTCAGACAATGACTTATAACAGAACCAGTGGGCCAATAAGGAGAGGGAAGGGAGGCGGAGCTGGGAAGGAGTATGGGGATCACAGTCAATGGGATGGGAGCAGGGGAGGGGATAAGGGTAGGTGACAAATCAAGGGTAACAGAACTAAGAACTCTCTGGAAAAATGGGATAGTACAAACTTAAAGGAACAGCTTATAGAACCAATGACTATCGACTAGGAGGAGTCAGGGGAGTGGCCCATACCTGGGCTAAACTATTGATGTTTCAATCCCTGGGGTGGTATTGGGACTCGCCCACTAGGAGCGTCTAAGGGGTTTTTACCACCGCTACATCTCCCCCTTTTATTTATGAAGGTCTTCTAAAGTAAAGAAAACTAAAGCATTTTTAAGTAAGCAAACATACATAAAACAATAATTATAACAATCAAAACCTATAATAATGAAAACAATAATTATAACAATCAAAACCCATCATAACGATATAAGAACATCCATACACGCAGTATAATTCTGTGTATCTATGTGATACCGTCCATAATATAATATCTTGTATCGATGTGATACTGTCCATAATATAATATCGTGTATCGATGTGATACCGTCCATATATGCAATATAATATAACAAGACTGTCTTTAGATTAGGTAGTGCGTCCTTTAACGTGAATGTAACATGTTGAAAGTCTGTGCTCTTAGCTTCACAAGTTGCTGACGTGCCAGGACTTAGCTGGTGTGGTTCTCTTTGGATGGTTCACTGGCACAGCTTCGGGCTTTGGGAGAAGCTTTCATTAATAGTACATGGGAGAAGCTTTCATTAATCAAACATCTTTCGATTTAAGAACACATCACAGTTCTCATTTCAAAACTTAGATCTCAGGTTGCTCCTCTGCAAAACACATTCTATTAATGGAATAAACAATTATTTTCAATTTTAGGCAGAACAAATACATTATGAAAAGTGATGAAAAACATTTGTGCCTTAGGAATTATAGCTTTTGACTTCTGCGGAAATATTAAAAATGCCACCTACAGGACTGCTGCTAATAGAACCTGTCAGGTCTTTGTTTGGTTGTACGTCACTGGCGTAGCAAGTGGTAGGGCCGCACCACTGAACCGATGACGTGGGAACCCGGAAGCGGGGTAAGGCCCGTGGTGGGGGGAGTTGGAAAGTGGGCGGGTTGGGCGGTGGAAGAGGCTGGGTAAGGGACCGGAGGGGCGGGGGTAACTTGGAGGTGGGACTGGGAAAGTGGGAGGGGACCCGACGGAGTGACATCCTCTGCCGCCAGGGGAGGGACCGACGGATGTCCAATCGACGGTTGGTGGGACGGGTAAGGGGTAGGGAGGAAGGGATTCCCGCCGTCCGCACACAACACACTGATGACCGCATCGCGGCGAGCTGGCACAGCCCCCATTTCGTGGTGGCACAGCACGAAATTCGCTGCCGCCATTTTGCTGTGACGCAGCACGAAATTCGCTGCCGCCACTTTGCTGTGACGCAGCAGAAAATTCTGTAACAGTACTAACAGTGCTATTGTTGCCTTTTCCCCCAGCCTGGAAAAGAAACTCGAGATCATTTTAGCAAGGAGGTAATATAAAAGGGGATCTTTATTTTGAAGGTCTTCAGGAGCAGTTATGGAAAGGTGTCCATAAAAGCCCACCCCCTCCAAGGGTGAGTACATATTTATAGCTTTTAGGAAATTAGCATAATTGATTAAAAGCACCAATAAGGAGAACAAGTGGTGATTCAATTCCCCCTCAGGTCCAGCCCCTTCTCTGAAGCCCCCCTCTCAGCACTGGCTGTACTTTGTTTATGAAAATGTACCTCAGAGTTGTTCTCGGCCTTGGTTCCCAGGAAGAACCGAGATAGGACAGGGCCTTGCACCCCCCTGGGGCTTGGAGCTCTGGAATTTGTTTTGTCTTTCTGCTTAGGGAAAGGCTATGGAAAGGTACTGGAAAAACTAGCTATTAATATAGTAGGCTACAGAGCTACAAAAATATGTGCAAAGAGTACAGAGAACATATAAAAGAAAAAAGGCAGAAACCAAACGGCATCATTCCCCCCTTTTTTAGAGACTAACAAGATTCTATCTTGTCTAGTCTCTACTCTGCATTTAACCATACTTCTGGTTTATACAACTGGCTATCCCACTACTTGTTATACAGATGCCAATTATAACTACAGTTACTATGAACATTTCTTTTATCTAGGTTCAGTTTGGTAACCATGAAGTGAGTGTACTGATGATATTCAAGGTTCAGTAAGCTCTTTTGAGAGTTACTTGGTGTAGAATTTGAGTTTGCTTTCAAATTTCAACCAAATTTCTAAAAAATTTTTCATTCAGATTTGCATAAGAACAACAACTAGTGTTAATGATTTTGTGGCTAGTAGGAAATTAAGAGCTATTTTGTTTTGTCAACAGCCTTTAATATGATTAAACATGACATTTGGAATCACAGCTCCATGGGCACAGGCCCAATCTTTATCTTGGGGCAAAACTTACCAGGCCAGATTCTCAACTTTGACAAGTTGTCCTTATGAAGAGCTTTTGGATACATTTTGGACTAGAGTTACATGCAAATTTTAGGACCAAATTTGAATCACGGTTACCAACTGTACAGATAAGAGGTACAAAAGAACAGTTTAAATCATATCATCTCAATTTGTATCAGTCTCTGTTTTCTGGCTGTCTATGGAGCAGACGTCTTCTTAACTCTGGAGCAGTGAATTCAAGGCTCTCTGCCAGCAGCTTTGGATTTGGTGAGGGTAGTCAGGACTTGGAATGACTCCTTTTACTTAGCTCGTAAGATTACTGTCCCTTCATTCAACATAGACTCAGTCTCTAGGCTTGAATAGTTGCTAGTCTTCCTTCCTTCTAGATGACTTTGCTCAGTTCTAGATCTTTCATTGATATAATCAGTTCAGCTTTTTGTGATGGTACATTTGATGGTAACACTTTTCTCATGGTTACCTGGTTCGTGGTTGTTACTGCATAACCTGTCTTTTGTTTGCCATCTCGCATGAAGCTGCTCTCATCTGCATACAGCTCCCAGGCTGGCACATCTTTCAGGTCTGCTCTGCTGGAATAGGTTTCTTCCATGGTCTGCAAACAGTCAGACTTAAATACATTATCAGTTAGTGCTGGGAACAGACATACTAGGATTGACAGCAAACGTTTTCAGAATAACATTATCTAGTTTCAGTAGCATGGCATAGGGTCCATGTCTTCTATGTTCACAGAACAAACTTACAATGGGTTGCATTCAGCTGTTGGATGTATCAATTCTTGGCTGCTGGTTGGATGCAGCAATTTTCAGTTGCTGACTGCCTTAGTTCTCCAGTTTCAGGATTTTTTACATAATAGTAAAGAGTCCTTGGTCTTTTTTACTCACAGGGATACAGGAGAAGGTCTTTTTCAAATTTAACTCAGTAAACCATCCTAAGATATTTGTTAACACAGGAATCTGCTTACTTATAGCATGGTTTAAGGGAGCCTAAAAACGGCTTCTTGTTCTTTGGGCTCGGTGTTTCCCTTTTGAGTGCTTACCAGAGCAGACAAAGAGCGCTCGCTGCCCTCGCACGGCCGGGGACGGGCGCGGCATGCGGGCACCCCCGCCCAGGGGCACCCCGGCTCGCCCGCGCTCGGCCCGTGCTGCTGCTCACAGCGGCTCTCGGGTGTCCTTAAAACAAGCTCGTTACTGTGGAAAGTGCGATAGGGCCGTTCCTGCTCTTAGATCTCACACTCCCGGCCCGCTCTGGGCCGGTGCGGGCGGGGCCCAGGAGCAGCGAGTGAGCCGGGCCGTGGCCGCGCAGCGGCGGCCCCGCCTCCGCCAGAGCAGGGCCGAAGCAGCGCAGCGGCAGCCCCGGTCCCGGTTCGCTTCCTGGCACCGCTCCCCCGCGCATCCCCCGGCCGTGACCAGGGCAATGGCAGGAATCACCTCCGCCCCTCTCAGAGCGGCTGGTGCCCCGCTTCTGTCACGGGGGAGTGACCGCCCTGCTCGCGGAGCCGTCCTGGGAGTCCGGGAGTCGCCCTTGCCTTAAAATCTTGGAAAAAACTTTTTACAGATGGAACATAGAAAGTGGGGGCTTCTCCCCCTTCCCTTACAATGGTGCGAACCGAGCTTTCTCGGCCGTTCCACAAAACTTGCTGGAAGCGAGGATCTCTCCCTCGCCTCCCACTAAGGAGCAGGCTGGGCACCCAGCCTCTCCACAGACCTGTAGGAAGCGAGGATTTCTACCGCCTCCCACCAAGGAGCAGGCTGGGCACCCAGCCGCTCCACAAACCTGTAGGAAGTGGGAATCTCTCCCCAGCCTCCCACCAAGGAGCAGGCTGGACACCCAGCCGCTCCACAAACCTGTAGGAAGTGGGAATCTCTCCCCAGCCTCCCACCAAGGAGCAGGCTGGGCACCCAGGCCACAAACCAGGGAGCAGGCTGGACTCCAGTCACAAAACCTGTAGGAAGTGGGAATCTCTCCCCAGCCTTCCCACCAAGGAGCAGGCTGGGCACCCAGCCGCTCCACAAACCTGTAGGAAGTGGGAATCTCTCCCCAGCCTCCCACCAAGGAGCAGGCTGGACACCCAGCCGCTCCACAAACCTGTAGGAAGTGGGAATCTCTCCCCAGCCTCCCACCAAGGAGCAGGCTGGACACCCAGCCGCTCCACAAACCTGTAGGAAGTGGGAATCTCTCCCCAGCCTCCCACCAAGGAGCAGGCTGGACACCCAGCCGCTCCACAAACCTGTAGGAAGCGGGGCCCATCCCCCACCTCCTACCAAGAAGCAGACCAGGCCTCCCCCGGCCGCTCCATGCCCAGATGTCTCCAGGCAGCTTTCAATTCAAAACTCGCATGTGCTAAACATGAAATAAACTTTCTCACTGTGATTTGCTTTTTCTACCAGTGAACAATCTCAGCCGAGATCACACACCCGCCTCCTCCCCACCAGCCGATCTCTGGGGCAGGTTGGAAAATCGGCAACAGGAAAAACTTGGAGAAATGATTTCAAAAGCAAATTTTCTCACCACCACGCCAGGTTGTCCTGGGATCGCTAACAATTACTGACTTTAAACAGATACACAATACATAAACAATACACACACATACAAACTACACACTACACAACGAAAAGAACCACCTTTATACTACCTCCTGTGGGATCTTGGAACCATGGTGTCTCGACCTCAGGCCCGTGGCAGGGAATTCTTTAGATTGCTGTCAGAAGGAATTCCTTGCAGGATGTTTTCGGTCCAGAGGAAGGGTACCAGGTTCTCGTGTCCCTTCTGGGTGTGCCAAATAACTGTTGCCTTTTCCCCAGCCTGGAAAAGAAACTCGAGATCATTTTAGCAAGGAGGTAATATAAAAGGGGATCTTTATTTTGAAGGTCTTCAGGAGCAGTTATGGAAAGGTGTCCATAAAAGCCCAGCCCCTCCAGGGGTGAGTACATATTTATAGCTTTTAGGAAATTAGCATAATTGATTAAAAGCACCAATAAGGAGAACAAGTGGTGATTCAATTCCCCCTCAGGTCCAGCCCCTTCTCTGGAGCCCCCCTCTCAGCACTGGCTGTACTTTGTTTATGAAAATGTACCTCAGAGTTGTTCTCGGCCTTGGTTCCCAGGAAAAACCGAGATAGGACAGGGCCTTGCACCCCCCTGGGGCTTGGAGCTCTGGAATTTGTTTTGTCTTTCTGCTTAGGGAAAGGCTATGGAAAGGTACTGGAAAAACTAGCTATTAATATAGTAGGCTACAGAGCTACAAAAATATGTGCAAAGAGTACAGAGAACATATAAAAGAAAAAAGGCAGAAACCAAACGGCATCACTATAACATGGAGGGAATGGAAGCACAACGGGTGCAACTGGGATAGCGGGTTGAGGGAAGAGGGAAAGGTTAGAATCCGTCCCGGGGTGGCCAGTCCCGGGGCGAAAGGGGTTAGTGGATACCCTGCGTGGGTCGGGGTCTTCAACACCCCGGATTTCTCCCCCGCGCCGACGGCTATCGGGGGGTACCCCCGCAGACTGTCTACTTGGGATAGTGGGACTAGGGTTAGCGGTGTTAGGAACACTATTTAGGGAGGGGGGGTTAGTGACTCCTGAACTTTCCTCGTTTCCCGGCAAAATACGGTAAATCAAAATTAATAAAGGAAAAAATCTACGAACGGAATCATCCCCTTTCTCAACTGCTTCTATTAATTTGAAACCCACTGTATCCCAAAATGAAAGACTTAAAACAGAATAAGGAGTTATAACAGGAACTGAAATGCCCACCCAGCAAATAAATTTCCTTAAAAGTTTCTGGTCAAATTCCTCCCCATTCTTAACAAGCTTAAATTTAAAACTATGATACATGTAGAATAACTCCCTCTCCTTCTTAGAAAAACGATTACTCATTTTCTAAGTTGGAGGAATGTCCCCAATCCTCTAAAGTAAAAATAAGGGTGGCGGGGATGAAGTCTGAGGACTCACAACGCAGGTGCACTCTGCCGATCCGTCTTCCTTCGCCGATTCGCCCTCTCCCCGAGGGTCTCGCTTTACCGACTCACCCTCTCCTTGAGGGTCTCGTCGCCGCCAAAATAAATCGAAAAGGAGGATTGAGGTCTCCGTGGAGAACAGCTCTCTCACTCCCCGAGTGAGAGGTCGCTGTTCTCCCTGCAAATCCCCCCTCTAAAACAAGAGGAAGAGATGCAGGGCTTGGTTCACAACACGCGTCATCGTCGATGAAAACGAGCAGTCCTCCGTGGTTCCGAAGAACCACGACGTTGGGCGCCAACTGTAGAAAACGTGCCGGGCACTCTACGATCCGCCTGCCGATGGTTGCTCCTAGCTCGCCTGAGGGACCTCGAATGCCCTAACCGCAAGGTGGGCAGACGAGGGAGACACGCAGCCTCATCAGGGACTAGGAGCGTTGGTGGGTCGTGAGTTGTTCCCGGAACCGCGGAGGAATTAGGGAGGACTCGACAGCTGGGTAGCAGAATGGTTTTATTCTTCTGAGTCCCGGAGCTGAAGGGCCCCGAGCTAGCTCAGACAATGACTTATAACAGAACCAGTGGGCCAATAAGGAGAGGGAAGGGAGGCGGAGCTGGGGAGGAGTATGGGGATCACAGTCAATGGGATGGGAGCAGGGGAGGGGATAAGGGTAGGTGACAAATCAAGGGTAACAGAACTAAGAACTCTCTGGAAAAATGGGATAGTACAAACTTAAAGGAACAGCTTATAGAACCAATGACTATCGACTAGGAGGAGTCAGGGGGGTGGCCCATACCTGGGCTAAACTATTGATGTTTCAATCCCTGGGGTGGTATTGGGACTCGCCCACTAGGAGCGTCTAAGGGGTTTTTACCACCGCTACAATCATCTGTACACAGATATCTGCGTGCCACAGCTCCCAAGACTCGTGACCAGAGACTCTTAGGGTGAGCCCCCTTTGCCGTTTCCTGGTCGATAACCGGTTCATGTGACAGGTGTCCCAAATGCCTTGCTTCAGTACCGTCTAGAATTGTAATGTCGTGTGCAGCATCCCAAAGACGGACTAACCAACTAATTATAGATTCATCAGGTTGTCGAGTGTAATCCTTTCTTAGGCCACGAAGGTCCTTCAGGGAAAGAGACTCAATCGTGTCTTCTGCTCTTGAGTCAGTTGCTGCCCCTGAGGGTCCTCCCCCGCCATTGCCATCATCATCATCATCATCCACTGGTCGATCAGTTTTGGTTTTGCACTTCTGTCCCGCAGCAGCAACTGCCAGTGGCTTAGGCTCACTGTCTGGTTTAGCTGCAGCCTGACTGACTGGGGTATCTACTGCAGCCTGACTGACTGGGGTATCTACTGCAGCCTGACTGACTGGGGTGTCTACTGCAGCCCCAGTGACTGGGGTAGGTACTGATTCATCTTCCTGCCCCCCTGCCTCTATCTGCTGTCCTACAGTATCTAGCAGCATTTGATAAGCATACGCCAGGGCCCAGCTTATTGCAATGATCCTTTCCTCCTTAGAACCATCATTACACTTCTCTTTCAGATATTTTGCCACCTCAGCTGGGTTCTGTACTTGGTCACGTGGAAAGTCCCAAGCTATGGGTTCTGAGAATTCCTTCAAGATCTGGCCCATATCCTCCCATTCCCCACACCACTCAGGATTTTCCACAACTGGGCCCATTACTGGGTCAGGTGTCTCTTCAGTCCCTCTGGACATATCAGTTCTGATTCTTGAAAAGTTGTAAACCATATAGAGGAAACCCACTGGCTGAAATATCAGAAGGGTGGTATCTTTGGCATCCAGGGAAAACTGAACATTCTCAAAAAATGATGTAACAGATTGAAAGGAGAAGAAGGGAAGGAAAGGCTGGGAAGCCTCACCCCCTGCTCCTCCTTTAACAAACTGGGTACAATTACTAACAAACCCCCAAAACATGCTACTGAAACTAGGACGCAGGGTAGGATGGAGAAACAACAAACCATACATATTTTGAACAATCCCCAGTACCATTGCTACCTCTCTATAAATCATTATCACCATGCCCAGCAAAATAGCAATTTTAATCTGTACCCCTCTACTGTAAAAACTCTGTGCCAAGGACAATACTGGAGGTATCTGTGGATGGGAAAACAAACGTAGGGACCAGTAAGCTATAAACACCTCAAACAAGCCTAGGGACAAGAGAGACATGGCTACCCCTATGCAGAGGGACACTATGAACTCAGGCAACATGGCTACTGACTGCTTTATCCCAATACCGAGTCAGCACGACCAAAATGCAATCAGTACAAGTTTTTTCCACTTTCTCAAGCCACACGTTGGGCGCCAAATTATTTGTCCTAGTTTAGGGCAAATGTTAGGAGGAAACCTCCAAGGGGGTCTCCTCTAGACAAGCCAATTTCAGCCACCCCTCTCCCAAACCGGTTTGGGAAAAGATTTCCTTAGAGAAAAAGTGAAAAAAACTATTTATTTAACAAGCAGAATATTCACAAGTATGGGGAAAAAAATTGAATGATATAAAACAATGAAACCTCTCCTTTCTCTGAAGAGATGGTGGATCCAGAGAGTCCTTCTGTGGGTGTGGCTGTGTCAGCCTCAGTCCCTCCAGAGGCTGGGGCCGATGGCCAGGCCTGGCTGCAGAGTTGGGGGGCCCCCGGGGGATTGTCCTGATGTCTTGGACCACAGAGATGCTGACCAGTCCCAGAAGGAAAAAAAACAGCAAAAGAAATAAAGTCTCTCTCTCCCTGCAAAAGCCGAGAGATCTCTGAGAGCACTCTGCTGCGAACTCCGAGAGCACACAGAGAGCTTATCTCTATTTTTCTGTCTCCGCTTCGAGCGCAGTCTCTGAAGGAATTTCTGGGGGAGTAAGGTGTAACTCCTGTAGACAAACAGTGTGCGTTTTCTCTCCCCCCTTCACTCTCTTCACTCTCTCTGTCTCTCTCTGGGCCTAACTTAAAGCTACAGAACTTAACACCCGGCATAAGCAGGACAGACAATTGGGGATACAAGCATCATACAGTCAACCCAAGACAACGGGTGAGGGAGTCTACCTGGTTGTTAAACTGGTGTGATAAAGTGTCATTATCTTGGTGGGCTGCAACCCACCCCACAAAGATTTGGTGATTTTTAGCAATTCCTAGAATGTTTTCCCATTTCCCTTTTTCCCAAATTGGAACACGGTTGACTTCCCAGTTATTTTGTTCTCAGAAAGGGAACCACTCAGTACATCCTTTGAATACTGCATGAGTCAGTGTAGATGTATAGGGAATGTTGATTGCACACCTTCTGGGTAATGACACTCCAAACTGCCACTAGTTCCCCCACTTTTGCACTACCTTCTCCCTCTGAAACAATTCTGTCCCCCTCACCATCCATTCGGAGGGCTACTGCTCTGTATTTCCACATCTTCCCCTCCCTTTTTGCTGATGCATCTGTGAACCAAACATTAGTTAGGTCAGAATAGGGAGGGGCTGGGTTAATGACAGAGGGAGGAGGTTTAGTATCAAGAGATTCAGGAAGAGGGTCTTGAATTTCTAGGAGTTTAGGGGTTTTCTCTTCAATTTCCCTGCTCAGAGAGTAGTGCTCAATTTGGGCATACAATTTCTTGACAGTTTCTCGCTGTGCAACTCTTACAGGTGGGGGGGTGCCACTAAGCACAATTTTCAGTACTCTGAATGGTCCCCTGAGCAGGATAGGCTGCTGGTGGAGGATTTTTTCTGCTTCTTGTAATGCAACAGTGACCACAAACAGCCCCTTTTCCCAATCAGAGTACCTTCTTTCGGCATCTTTGAAACTCCTAGAGTAGAATCTAATGGGGCAAGGGGGAGCCTCAGGTCTCTTCTGCCACATGTGGACTGACAAACCATGGAAGGCAAAGCCCCATTTTATGAGGAGAGGATCCGTAGGATGCAAAGGACCTAAAACCTGATGCATGCCAGCTTCAAAGGTTAATAATTTCAAGGCCTCACTGTGTAGTGGAGCCCACTCCCATTTTGCCTTTTTACGTGTCAGGTCATATAAAGGCCGTGCAATGATTGAGATATCAGGGATATGTTTTCTCTAAAAGACTAGAATTCCCAGCACGTGCTGCAGTTCTTTCTTGTTTTCTGGTATCTTTACTTGCTCCAGTGAAGTTAATGTTTCAGCAGGGATACAAACAGCACCTCCCTTCCACCAGATACCCAGGAATTTAACTTCAGGGGAGGGATGCTGGATTTTGTCTTCTGGTATTTGTAAACCTACACTCTCAAGGTGTTTAATGATGCGGTTCTGAGTGTTTCCTACCTTCTCAGTGTCTGGACCTCCAATTAGTACATCATTGATGTATTGATAGATCCTTACTTCCTCATCTATTGGAATTAAAGACAGTTCCTGGGCCAGGGCTAGTGTGGGAGAGTGGCGATAGCCTTGTGGTAATTGGGTAAACGTGTATTGTATTCCTTCCCAGATAAAAGCAAAGCGTTCTTGGTCATCTTTTTGTAGTGGGACCATAAAGAACATCTCTTTAACATCAATAGTGGCTAAAATCGGATGAGCGTGTTCTTGTATTGTGGCAATTAATTCAGCGATGTTAGGAACTGCTGCTGTCAAAGGTTCTGCATTGGCATTTAATTTCCTGTAATCTACTGTCAATCTCCATTTTCCATTAGATTTCCTTACTGGCCATACAGGAGAATTGTATGGGGAATGAGTGGGAACAATTATCCCATCTTCCCTTAAATCTGATAACACAGGGGAAATTCCTTCTCTGGCCCCCAGTGGCAAAGGGTAAGGTTTTACGTTAGTTACCTTTGAAGGAGGTGGGGGGGGCAGCTTGTAACAGACGAAGTGATGAGAAATCCGAACCAAAAGACCACTGCCTGCCCCTGTCACCAGTCCAGGATTTACCTTTCAAGATGTCTAAGCCTAGCAAATTAACAGGGAATGGGCCAATAACCATCAGTGTTTCAGTGATACTGACCACCCCTGGTAGCCAATATTTTACTTTGGCAGCAGGTTGTGTCTGCAAATTACCAAATGCATCTGCTACTATGAGTCCTTTTTTGTCAGGCACAATGCCACACCGTACAGCATCATCAGTTTGCAAAGCTGATATTTGTGCCCCTGTGTCAAGCAAGAAAGTAACAGGGGTCCTATGGGGACCTATAGGAAAGGTTACCATCATGTCCCCAGATAAGTTTTCTGTGAGCCTTCTAAGGTGTCTCCACTGCCCATCCCCCGGCTCACTTACTGGGGACGCTCTGAGAAGTTTCCCGACTCTTGCCTGCCTAAGTCAATCAGTGCCCTAATGGGCGGAGCAGTAGGCCCAGACTCAGGAGAACTTGTAGATGGGGGAGGGTTAGGCTTGGATGAGGAATCCATCCAACTTTTAATCAGTAACTTTAAAGCTGGGGTAGGCTGGCCATCCATGAGGCTTCGGGGAATGCCCTTCTCTAAGCCCTGAATCCAGAGAGCATATCTCTTTCGCTTCCCAAGTACTTGTTCCCTTTGGCTTTGTGCTTACCCGGGGGAGGGGGGGTTTCTGGGTGCCTTTCCCTGGTGAGCAGCCATAGTTCTCCACTCAGCCCAACGGATGGCAGTCTTAGACTGAGATCTAGAGGGTACTGAATTAGGGGATCCAAAATGCCTGCCATAATTAATCAGCTCTTGGGCAACCTCCCCCCAAGTCCACATTTTTCCCCTTGGCCTGCCTGAGAGCATGTGATCAAAGACGGGGGCCTCACTACCACCAGTTAGAGCAGAGCGGATTTGATCTTGCAAGTGAATTGCCAGAGTCTTTAAAGAGTCTGGGAGGCCTCGTATGAGTGGAGTCAAGCGATCTGGGTCCACTGGCATGGACATTGGGGAGCCTTTATTGGGTTCTAATACATGCTGATGCATCAATTGCAGACAGGTGGCTTTCTGGACACTTTCAATTGATTCATAGAAGTAACTATGGCAATTGGGTCACCCCTTTCCAGGGGACTCAGTCCCCCGGCCCAGTAGGCAGCCCTTTGGGTGAGGGACTAGGGAGCTCTTTTATTACCTGTAGTTAAGAAGACCCCAGGTCCCCAGTAGCCTTCTGACTCTACCTCAGTTAGCATGATGCGGTCTCCTCCCGTAAGGGAGACTCTCCACACATATTCTGTCTCGGACTCCTTCTGAGTCTGACTGTATTCCTTTTGTAATTTAGCCAATTCAGTAGGAGTATAGGGTATTTCTTTGGTAATTATACAAGGGAAGGCATCATCCACGCCCTCATATTGATACTCAGTTTTAACCAACGGCTGTAATTTTTTAATATCCAATTGGTCTAAACTTTTTTCGGCCTCTTTTAAATCCTGATGAGGATATAAAGGGTCCTTATGGGCTTCTCCAGAGTTCATATTTTCCAGATGCTCAGTGAGAGCTGCTCTGAGCTGTTCAGAGTGACACCTTTCTTCTCTTAATTGATTTTGCAGCACTTTTACTAAATCTTGCAGGGAATGTAGGGTCTCTGCATTTTTGGTGTTCCATTGGGATTTTTCTCTTATAGCAGCAGTCAAGGCAGCTCCCAGTACAGCACAAACAACAGATTTACTCTTGCCTGGTCGAGACCTTTTTTCAGCTCGCAAACTGGTAATGCGGTCTATTATTGCATGCTCATTATCCCAATTTCCCTGTGCCCACTCTAGACCTGGAGGAGCAGGGCGACTATCAAATTTTTCAAGAAAAGATAGTAAAACATTGTCTTTACACTGACTACCCGGGACAACCATTTTCCCCAAGGCTATCCCACAGACTGACTTGAGGACAATTCTGACCTCTACAAGACACAGCACAAGAGCACTATTGGGGCGTGGGTCCCCTCCAAACAGGAGTTTTTTAGGCTGTGCACAACACTACGAACAGGAGTTTTTAGGCTCCGCACAAAGTAGGGGGTGGCTCCCCTCCAAACAGGAGTTTTCAGGCTCCGCACAACACCACAAACAGGAGTTTTTAGGCTCCGCACAAAGCAGGGGCGTGGGTCCCCTCTAAACAGGAATTTTCAGGCTCCACACAACACCACGTAACAGGAGCTTTACAGCTCCGCACAAAACACCAAGGAGAGGCTTCTACTACACACTACAGACGGGAGGGCCTCCCCACAAGACACAATCAGCAGAATTGGCTTCAGGACTGAAACCTGCGAATTCTGGATTTACACAACAAAACACACTAAAGGGAATTAAAACTCTCAAATCAGTTTACTACAGCTTCCACAACATCCTCAGAAAAAGCTGCATCAGAATTCCCAAGAGTTCAGGTCACTACGGGTGAGACGTCAAGCTCCACAACCCCCCAGAGAAAAACTGCAGTAAAATTTCTAAGCATGCAGAATTTCGGGAGAGGAGACAATACTATTGTGAAAGGCACTTCGGGTCAGAGAATATTATTCTGCCGACTACGCCAATAAATGGTATGATCCAATTATTAAGGTTCTTTGGAAATACCTCTGCCCGAATTAAGGTACAAACGAGACCATATGCCAATCAATAGTATGGGTTTTATTTGATAGTAAATATGAGAGAGAGAGAGAGAAGAAAAGACAGAAAAGGGGGAGTAGGGAGAAAGATGGGGGGGACAGAGAGGGACAGGGACAAAGAAGTATCACCACTCCGTGGGCCCCGCTGGTGTCCTGATGTCCTTTTCAGCTGGTCTCAGTGGTAGAAGTCCCCCGAAAGCACAGAATGCCATGGGTTAATATACACTCAGGCCAGGTGGAAATGTCCAGGCATGTCCCCCCAGGGGAGGGGGCAGCCTCTAGCAGCAGACTCTGCTTGCATCACGTGCACTCCTGTGGTGCAAGGCGTCTGGGGAGCACTTTGGGGGGTCTGCGATGGATTGTGACTCCCCCTCAGCTGCCTCTCACGTGAGAGTCCTGTGGATGTGGCTTGTGGGGTTGGGGGTTCCACAGCTGGGCCAGTTTGTGTAACGGAGGATGAGTGTGTATTGCCTCTGACCAGAGGTTACGCCATCCTCCTCCCCCCTTCAGCTGGGGGGTAAGACTGTGCAAACTTGGCTTCTGTGAGCTGTGCTCTGCCCCCACCCCAAACTCAGCCAGAAATGATTCTCAGTACAGCTGGTGGCTTCAGCCTCTGTGGACGCATTCCTTTCCCTCCGACTGAGATGACTGAACAATAGGCTTTTCCCTTTATCTAATCTCAGCAGTTTGGCTCTCAGTCCAAAGTCCCAGTCAGGTATCCTCAGGGAGGCTTCTCTGATCAAAACTTTATATCAATGTTTGAGGCATGAACTATTTTCAGTCTCTGACAATGGGGAAATAAAGAAACAACTTACCAAATTAATGCTAGAAACTTGACTGTCTTGGGTAAAGTGCCTACCCCTAGCCTTATTGAAAATAAGGACACAACCTCACACAGATGTGGGAATTTCCCCCTTTGAAATGCTATATGGTATGCCCTATGACCTAGAGCCCCCTAGGGATCATCCACAGCTGGAAAATTCACAGGTCCAAACATATATAACCCAATTAATGGCCCGCAGGGAACAACCGAGAAATAAAGGAATGGTAGTACAGCGGCCCCCCTTGGACATAGCCATCCACAAAATAAAACCAGGAGATAAAGTACTGATTAAATGTTGGAAGGAAACCTCCCTGACCCCACAATGGGAAGATCCTTATCTTGTTTTGCTCACTACAGAAACAGCGATTAGGGCCGCCGAGAAGGGGTGGACCCACGCAAGCCAGGTCAAAGGACCACTGCAAGAGTGCACCTGGGAAATCGCGAGTTCTCCAGGAGACCTGAAACTCAAACTGAAAAGAACATAACTAAAGACTGATGAATTCAGAGGTAGATGTGGTTCAAATAAGCAATTATGGTATTAAGGCAGGATGCCCTTTTGTATGTATTAGAGACGTTATTGTTAAATGTTGCATATTTAACTGTGATTGTTATCCTTTTGTATGCTTTGTATGTAAGGTGTGCAAGGAAAGGTGGTGGACTCATTGCCGTAGAGGGTTTCCGCCTAGGGGAATTTGTAAATTGTGCTGGAACAGAGAAAGGAAGTTAACAGCTGAAGTACTCCATCTAGAGGAATCCCTGGGAAGGCTACAACGAGGCTCCCGGGAGTGGTGGGAAATCTACAGTAAGGGTATAAATCCTGAGAATTTCTGCTATCATCCGAATGAACCAGTACCCTTTATAGCAGAACTCACCCAAGTACGCTGTTGAAAGACCCTAAAATACTTATGGTGCTCTGGTCCTCACGTAAAGGATAGAAATTGGGCGCAATATATCACCAGGCACTCCCGTAAAAACCTTTCGAAACCTCCTGAAGACTATCCCTGCTGCCGAGAAGATGGAACTCCCCGTAGTTCAAAGCAACCGAATTGACGGGCGAGGCAGAGAGATAAAAGACTGTGGAGGAAAACACCTATCCACTGGGATAACATCAAAGTCCTGGATGAATTGCCCCAGTCCCAACTCATCCTTACAAAATTTGAGGAATCACAACACCAAAAGATATGGGTCTAAGCTGCTGGGTTACCGAATTGAATGGGGAAAAATAGCCACGCAAATGATGCGACTAAAACTTCAGAGGCCCTCCACCTAACCGGCACACTTTAACTTTTTTATATTTGTTGCTATTAGCAGTAGCCATAAGAGGTGCATCACACCAACCATTTAAATGGAGTCTTTATCAACTTGAAAGTCAGTGCCTTATCCAGACCAGAATAGGGCCTGGTCCCCCCTCTTTTAGGGTAACATTATGCCAATTAGTGACCATAGAACCATGTTTAAATCTCATGAGGTTTTATTTTTGCCCCAGCTCAAATCCGGGGAGAAGCTATTGTAATTACCCTGATCATTATTATTGTGCCCATTGGAGATGTGAAACAGTAGCGTCACATTGGTCACCTGGAGGAGGGCGAGACAAATAAATCACAGTGGAATGGGGACCTGCCTGATGTCGACCTCCTTACCTGCTTTTGGGCATAGGGTATGTTGACATCTGCAGCTTTGTGTACATAAACATTACAAATCCCCAGGACCCCAGCTGGGTCCTAGGAAAAACTTGGGGGGTCCGATTCTATAAATCCGGAACTGACACAGGTGGTTTGATAGCAATCAAAAAGGAACCAATTCCCAATGATCCTGAACCCATAGGACCAAACCCTGTAATCATAAACAAACAGGAGGATGGCAGCCCTATCACCCCTCCCCAAGATGAGATTCAAGGTACTCCAACCCCACCTAGTGGAGAAACTGGTGGTAACACGTGGAAATTAATGCAGGCAAGCTATACGGTGCTCAGCAAAACCAATCCCAACATAACTGAACATTGCTGGTTGTGCTATGATATTGAACCTCCTTTTTATGAAGCTATAGGGGTGAATGCAAAAGCCAAGCGGGTGAATGGCACTAACCCAGCACAATGCTACTGGAAGAGGGGGAAAGAAAAACAAGAAGGTATTACCCTTGAAGAAGTTACAGGAAAAGGGAAGTGCATAGGCAACGTACCAGTACAGAAACAACATTTATGTAAAATTGTCACATCGGCTATAAGAGAGGAGGCGCCAGCTGATTGGTTGTTGCCTGCTAGGAATACTAGATGGGTGTGTGCTAGTGTCGGAGTGACCCCCCTGTCTTTCCTTAAGAGTATTTGATCAGACCCATGACTATTGTATTCAAGTAATGATTGTTCCAAAAATTATATATCACCCAGAGGATTTTGTCTATAATCACCAAACCACACGAGAATACCACCTGATGAAACGTGAACCCTTCACGGCCCTCACTGTTGCTACTTTACTTACAGTTGAGATAACCAGGGCAGCCACAGGGATCGCATCTTTGGTAAATCAACACAAAGAGTTCCATTCCCTTAGAGTAGCAGTAGATGAGGATTTAACCAGGATAGAAAAATCAATTGATGCCCTAGAGAAGTCCTTGCGCTCCCTGTCAGAAGTAGTCCTACAAAATCGACAAAGATTAGATTTGTTGCTTCTACAGTAGGGAGGATTATGTGCTGCCCTGAAGGAAGAATGTTGTGTATATGCTGATCACACAGGGATAGTCCGGAATACCATGGCAGAATTACGAAAGGGAATAGAAAAACGGAAACGAGAGCAAGAGGCGCAGCAAAGCTGGTATGAGTCCTGGTTTAATTATTCCCCCTGGTTAACAACTCTATTGTCTACCATAACAGGCCCATTGATATTGTTAATATTAGGATTAACCTTTGGACCCTGTGTCTTTAATAAAGTCATCACAATTGTAAAAAGCAGACTAGAAGCAGCACATTTGATGCTTATATGAGCAAAATATGAGTCAATCAAGGAAGAGCCATTAGTTGAGAGAACCCTGATCTTAAGCAAGCAAGAATTACAGGGGTTTAACGAACAAAATGTAGAAAAGAAAAAGGGGGGATTGTGATGAGTTACAAAGAGTGTTTTGTTCATTTACTGGCTCAAGGACGGGAGGAAACTGACTCAAAGATAAGGGGGAAATGCTGTGCTCGCCATGAAGGATGTTATGTTTAGATTAAGACTTGCTGAGGCAGCACAAAGCTAAGGTATCCGCTGCAAGAATCGTATAACCAAAAATGGAAAGATCATCCAGAGAACACTGAGGAAGACGGCCAGCCTTCATCCCACGACCACCGGGAGGCAGAAAAAGACCCCCTAGCAACACAACGCGCGGGCGCAGAATGTATCAGGAAGCACACATAGACCCGGGAGCAGAGACACATAAAAGACTGGGACTGTTCGGGGAAAAGCACTATCCGTTGGCAGAGCGAAGACTCCCCGGCCGCCCAGCACTGTTTTGCTTGCTGTAGCTTGCTAAATAAACCTATCGCTTGTTTAATCAGACCTGGACTTCTGTTTAGTCCTTTCAAATTTAATTTATAACAGGACTCGCCTCTACAGTCCGCCAGAGAAGAAGAAGCAAAAGGTGATGTACTCGAAAAATTGCTACAAAACGTGTTTAAAAGGTTAGAGAGCCCCAGCAGCCCGCAAGCCGCCAACAGCAGCCACCCACCCCCCACCCCACCCCCCGCCCCCCCCGCAGCGAGCGGTTTCAGATTCTTCCCGCGTCCGCTGCAACTAGCGGCGGCTCCTGCCCTCAGCTCCGACAGCATCTCAACGCTCCGGGGGCGAGAGGCTACAGTGACCACGCGGATGCCCGTCCCTAGAGCCAGCAACGGGAGGGGACCACGGTGCGGCAACAGCCATGGCTTCTCTGCGCGCCGGGCGGGCAGCAGGAAACCTCTTTTCCCAGTAACAACTTAGTAACAACAGTTTTCCCTAACCACCGGGACCGCGCGCAGTGAAAACTTTTCGTTAGCAACAGCCTAACAACACTGATCTTCCCCGAATCAGCGGGGTAGAAGCTGTTCTTTTACTCCTGTAATTGACTTTACCGTGCCCTGCCTAAAAAACTACGACTAAAAACCTGGAGGACAATGACAATGAGAAGCCTTTGACTAAAAACTACTTGAGAAACTACGACTGAGAAACTTCCAGAGCCAAAATGATGCCGGGGCCAAATGGGGCCGGGGCCAAGCACAGCAAAGAAGTTTACACAAATCACTCCTGATGTATTAATAACTCTAAATATGTTGTTAAAGTTTAAATGCTATTAAATTTATTAAGTTCTGTTAACGTTAAATATTATGACTAAGTTCTGTAAAACTGCTGGAGGTTGGATTTTAGTTTTTTTTTCCTCAGGAATTTTTTCTCCTATGGGTTGCTAAGACACAAATGACTGAGCTAATTGCTGAGTACTTAAGAGAACAAAGCACAAGGCTAGGGGCCTTCCTCCTTGGCAAGGTGCGGCAGAATTGCCCCTCATGGAAGCAGGGCTTGACAACGCGAGATTTTGGAGAGACTGAAAAGCAAGGGCAGGGGGGAAGTCACGCTCTTACTCGGGACCCTCGGAGCGGGATGGTCGGAGCTGCTGTCTGCTGAACCCACGGCCCCCTGAGAAGCCAGCACAGAGCTGCCGGTCTGTCTGCTGTGAGTCTCTGCCCTCTGCCCCAGAGTTCCCCCTGCAGGCACCGGGGAATCATCACACCCAGAGCGCCCCCTGCAGGCTGTGACTGGAACTGCACCAAAAGGAAAAGGTGCCTGAAGCCGAGCAGGTTGCCACTGGGTTTCTGGTTCTGTTTGTTGGTTAACATTATAGTTGTTGTTATTTGTTAGCCTTGTTTTAGATATTAGTAAAGAACTGTTATTCCTATTCCCATATCTTTGCCTGAGAGCCTCTTGATTTCAAATTTATAATAATTCGGAGGGAGAAGGGTTACAGTTTCCCATTCCAAGGGAGGCTCCTGCCTTCCTTAACAGACACCTATCCTTCAAACCAAGACAAAAACTTAACTACAGCTATGCATAACTATGTGTGTTATAACAAAGATTAGGTTATGTTAAAATTACGTACATAAAGTCATGCATATCCATTCTTTTAATTATCGTGTTCATAGCACCATAGTCTTCGTAGTTAAAGGTAGTTGACAACGTCTGTTACTTTACAGTCTGCACAACCTGTACTATGTTTATATAACTGTCCCCATGATTCGTCCCAGTTTAAGTAACCTTCCTAGGTACTGTTTCTGACAGCCTTCTCATAAAATCTGTGTTAGGGAAATCCCTCCAGCTGGAGTCCTGGCTCTGGCCAAGCCTGGACTCTCCCTGGTCGGACATCTACCAACAGACCCAGGTGTTTCTGCATCCAAATTATACTTAAGTCAGGTTTGACTTAAAAATTTGTGTTTATATGAGCTGCACCCCTTTTAGGGTGGACTTGGGGACCTCGCCCGGGAGAGATCCCCCAGCCTTCACTGAAACAAGGTGCCAGCTGTTACAGACCCTGGCTGTTAGTATAGTATTCCAAAATTCAATAAGGTATTACTCTGATTAATAACCTTCAAAAGCAAGGCAATCGAGACTAATTTGCTGAACTGTTGAGTAATGAAAAATCACAAGATAACATAGATCACTTAGAATGTTTAAGACATGGGTGTTAAGAGTATTCTTACATCTAGTTATGAGTATTTCTTTCTTACTACACTACCTGTGACAGATGGCTAGTAATGCCATAGACAAAGTTACGTTAATTAAAACAAAGGGGAGAATTATAGAGTTACACTATGTGTGTTATGAGTATTGTAGTTTGTGACCTTATAGAGTATTGTTTATCTTTTCTATTTATATGATGGCACATCCTGTGTTTGAGATGGTATAAAGAGAATTTTCACTACATAGTAGAAAGTAGTAGCCATAAAGCAGTAGACATAGTAAGAGTCATAGAAGTAGTCTTAATAGTGCAATATGTAGTAGTCTCTGTCTTTATAATGGAAAACCAGCCTTTATGAGAATTGAATTTCATAAACAGCATAATTGGACGTTTTGGACTAATGTGTCAGGCACCTCTAAGTAGTTTAAGTATTAAAATAAAAATGATTATTGTAAGGGCAGTTTAAGGGCAAAAACAAGAGGCAGCAAATTTGCTATTTAGAACAATGATACAGCCAAAGAATTTCCCCCAGGGTACTTCTTAATTTGTAGAGACCGGACATAGCAAAAAATTCCTGTAAGAGTTTATGAAAAACCTTGTTATATTAGCAAACTCACTCTTTTTGCCCCCTCAATAGCCGATGTATTACAAAAGGTAAACAGAGCTAGAACAAAATGATCAATAGATCAATTAGACCCTAATTGTAAAGATAAGGTGGAATTACAAAAGAAAGTAGCCCGAGTATTGTTGTCACTGTTTGTGCCAAGAGCTGCAGCTGAAAATGCCCTGCGAGAACTAAACCATCTAGCTTGCTGGACAGCTAAACAGCTAAACCTAACGTCGAGCATAATTTCAGAGCTGTTGCAGGATGTTGAAGGTGTTAAACATACAGTGCTGCAAAACGCAGCTGCAATAGACTTTTTGTTGTTGGCACAAGGACATGGGTGTGCAGAATTTGAGGGAATGTGTTGTATGAATCTTTCTGACCATTCTAATTCGATACACGCACAACTAAAAACCCTGACCCAACTTACCCAGCAACTGCAAGTGAGCAATGACCTGGGGATAGCTAAGTGGCTGTCCTCATAGGGCGTTACAGGTTGGCTCCAAACATTGTTATTTGAAGGCCTTCGATTGTGTGTTGTTGTTATTATGTTTATAGTGATTATTAGAATTGTGTATAGTTGTTTAATGAAGCAAGTAAACAAAGTGACCCACAATGTTTTGCTCGCACAAAAGGAACAAGGGGGAATTGTTGAAAAATGGCTCCACGACCAGGGCCATGAGTTGTTAGAGGGCTTGTGCGAAGAAAACCTAGTTTAACTGAGAGAAAGCACGAAGAAGATAAAGAGAGTAACATCGCCTTTAAGAAACTGGTTAACTGACGTAAGTGTTAAAAGTTGGCTAATGAAGTTTATAAAGATAGAACTAATAGTTTTAGTAGTTATTACAATCATAAGAGTATTATCGCTGTATAGTGTTAAGTGTTTGATGAAAACAGTAGAAAAAAGTGTAAACCAGGTCTGGATTGCTCAAAGAAAAGAAGGGGGATATGTTGGAGAATAACCATCTCCGGCTGCACAGACATAAAGTATAAGTGAGCAATCCAGGCCCCTTAGATGAGAGCTAGGCCTCTGCTCAAGGTTATTCTCGTAAGACAGCTGTGGGAAAGAGAGACATGAAGGCCGAAAACAAGCTGCAGGTGTCTAAAGATTAACTTGGCAGAAGAAACTGTTATTGTAGCCTTCTGATACTAACGTAGTGCTCTAATTAGAGAAAAGTCCTGTGTGAAATTTCTGTATGAGAACAAACACTGTGTGTATAGTAGAAAGAAAACTTATCAGGTAGTTTTATTTTGGGCACGCGGAGAAGTATAAGTATGCTCACTGTCTGACAATAAACGAGCTTGATTTATCACTCACATTGAGTCGGCGTCTTGCTCCTCTTGCCCCCCGACAGGTGGTTGGTGTAGTGGGTGGGGGTGTAGGAACAACACATCCCTGCTTTCCCTTTTCTGAAAGCTGGGAATACAAAAGACTTGCAGCCAGCCCTGTATTAGACTGATTAGATTTTGAAGATCAGGTAGAGAACTTCTCAGTCTTTCCTTATCACAGAGCCTCCGCTGTTACTTGCCTTAACTATTTCTCCACACTTCCCTTACTACCCCCCTGGGCACGGATTGTCGAGACCCCTTCTCGACTTTCCCTTGTTGCCCCCCCTGGGCACAGATTGTTGAGACCACTTCCCGACTTTCTTTATTGCCCCCTCTGGGCAGGGATTGTTGAGATCCCTTCTCAACTCTCCCTGATTGCCCCCCCATGGCATCTGTGTCTTTAATTACCTCTGGAAGAATGTGTAAACCAACTCAACATTCTTACAAGGGATTCTTTGGAGATATTTTGGGATCGTCATCCCTTTTGCCGGGGCCTCTTCCCGGCTTTACTTTTGCAACCTCCCCTGGGTGCCTTGTATAACCTGTGCGACCCTCCCTGGGTGCCCTCTCAGGTTTGTTCCCTAAAGATCCCATTTCACTCACCGGTGAGATTTTCAGCGGTCCTTCCCTGTGGACTCTTCATGGATCCCCCTGGTCCGGCACTCGTCTGTCTCCTGGACCGTCTCAGGTACCCAATGAATCGCCCGGTGCCAGCCAGCACCAAGGAGAGCTGATCACCGAAACTGGGTGAGGCGCGCCTTCAGCTCCGCTCGTTGCCCGCCGCACCCCGGACGGTGGAAGGATCCCGGATCGAGCCCCCATTTGTGAGGAAAATAATCCACGAACACCAGAGGTTTATGTCCAAAAAGGAGACAGAGGAGTCCTGTAACTTTATTTGAATAAAGGGAGAGATCACGGGGCATTCTCTATGGGGTCTCTCAAAATTTTGGGGGACGCAGCCTCCCTTTTATCCGAATTCTCGGATTGCATTTTCCCTTCTCTCGTTCCCCATTGGCTGAGGTATTCGAGAGGCACAGACTTCCCGGAATCGCCTAACACAGATCCCCTTTTCCCCTGCCTTTGTCTTTCACGGAATGGTCCTTCTTGGTTCCTTTCATATTCTAATATTCAGTTTTACTCATCAGTAGACCTGTGACTTGATTGTAAATGTAAATTACAATGGAATTCTCCCCATTGTTTCTTTTATCTCTAGGTGCCAGCCTTATCTTTCAGACACTGTTTGTGAAGACAAGTTTCTTCATTCCTTTCATCATGTTTGAACTTTTTACCTCTATCTGCAGTGCATGCCTGGTGCTTCTTGGTTTTTTCAGTCTTGAATTGCCCAAACTGGGCCTAGAGACATTTCAGAGACAGAGTCAGAGAAGTGGGTATTTGCTTTCTTTGTCATGCTGGGTGTGGGGGATCACTCCTCCAAACACACAAACACACGCCGTCACTTCCTACAACACAGTATTATGGATAAAATTCATGAATATTCATCACATTCTTTGGGATAGGCGTGGTTATACAAATTTCTTTCCAGAAGGCATTAATATCATTAGCATACGTGCCAGGCATGCGCTGTGTATCCTTGTGGTCACACTGAGGAAGGCTTCTCTTCTTCCTCGGGAGTCTTCCTGATGAAGGGTAGTAGTCTTCATCACAATGCACTTTTCACCTTTCTTTCTGGAGCATGTGCAGTCCTTTGTGGAATGATTCAGCAGTTTCTGTGCTGTCTTCAAACAGATTCTTGTCCCTCTTATCTTGACAAGATTAAGGGAATCCTGCTTCTTAGGTTTTGTAATTAACATTTCCTGTCTCTTAATAGTTGTTATAAATAAAAGTGGGAAATTCGTGCTCAAATATGTAATATCGAAATATATAGTTAAAAAAGGTTTAGCTGCAACCAGTTTTAGAACAAGCAGAGCCTGCCCAAGAAAAGAATTGTGGCCTCTCCCAGGGAACTGATTTACATTCCAAAAACAGCACCACAGAGAACGGCGGCACATCGGGAAAGCATTAAGCCGACCCCTGATATCTACATTTTCCAAGGAGAATTTCCCGGCAGAGCTGATGGCAGAACTGATCGACCATCTCCGAAAATCCCATCCCAGCTCAGGTGTTAACGACCAGATCGGACCAGGATAAGGAACATCATGAGCCATCAGATAACATCCCCTGGTGATGAGAAATCAATCAAACACAGGATGCGTTTTGTCCACCTCAGTTTCATTAATAGCATGCTTCATGAATATGCTGAGTGACAGAAACAATACCCAAAATCCGGACTTTATGGTCAAAACTGTATATAAACCAGCTGTTGGAAGCAGTTGGTGTGAACAGAGGGAGGTCTGATGCGATAGAGGTCAGACCTGCGTTCACCCAGTGCCAACCCTGGGCTTGGCACTGTCTCCCTTTTCGATCGTGGCATTGCGTGTTTGAACTCTCGGACACAAAATAAATTTTATACTTGTTTTACCTTAAATTGGGTGTACTTATTTATTACAATGGTTAACTGTGCTTACATGGGTTAACTATTGATCACTCCTTTCTCAGTCTAACCTGTTTTTAGCTAGTTTTGCAGTTTGCAAGTTTCATTAAAACTTGCTATCCATCTCTTGATGGCATTTGTTGTCTCACTTGACCTGCTATCTTGCTTTCTGTGTTATTGATACAGAAAGTTTAGGTCTTAAGGGTTAATTACTGATTGTGAGTACTACTGGTACTGTTAAATTTTGCAGCTGTTTACTAGACAATGTACACCGCTTGTTCAACACTTATAGTGCTTGCCAAGCAGAAGGGAAAAGATGTTGTCATAGGGTAATTGCTATTAAAAATTTTCGGTGTAGAAAGAGGCGGTGGAGTCGGAAATGAGGTAGCCAACATAAACTCCGCCTACCTAAAAAACTCATAAAACTAAGAAAGCACTTGAAGAAACTCTCTTTGAAGATTCTAGTTCACAGAAGAAAGACGCTGCTCTCCTTCCCTCCACACCAACTGGGTAAAGTCTCTCCCAGACCACATGGTCTGGGAGCTACTAGCCCACATGGTGTGGAGGGGAGGGGGAGGAGAGAGAGAAAGAGAAAACTCAAGCTGCTTTATCTTGCTGTCCTTGGCTAAAGAACTTCGCCAGCTCTGTCTGCCTAGCCTGGGCCAGGCTGGTCTCCTCCCCTCTCCGCAGCACAACCCAGCGAAAAAAAAATTTGGAGTCAAACCCTGTAGACTTCGAAAGCGCCCCACCTAATTAGCTCCGCAGCAAACTCAGCACGGGAGAGAGACAGAAATAGCTCAGACTGAACCCCTCCCGCAGCTCAAGTTCGGCTTCGTTTACTCCTTGCAACTGCGCGGGAGGGAGAAAGGACTTAAATTAAGCCTCTCTCGCAGCTCAAGTACAGCTTCTGCCGGGCGGCCCCCACGCACACTTCGGCATGGAAGGGGGCTTAAACCAGCCCCTCTGCAGCACGAACGCGGTCCCGCCGAACCCTTGCGATTCAAATGCGGTTTAGATAAGAGCCGGCATGAATGGGCTCTTTTCCTTCAGTTAAGGAACGGACTTAACAACATTTAAACCACGCGGGCGAAAGCCACGTAACCAACACCCAGCGAAAAAACAAATTAACTGTTTCTTTCTAATATCAGAATAAGACTTTAAAAACATTCATTTCTCCTTCTCACACAGAAAGAGCATAAAAATAGAGGCACCTACAAAAAGTACAACATAGAGACTTTAAGTTAATGACTATAACTAAGCTTATTTTTCAAAAAAGGAAGAGATGAGGAGTGCTTCACTGCTAAAAGTTCTTTTGTAAAAACATGTTGATAAAGTTAGCTGTAATACACCCTGTAATATATGAATAATGGTCTAAAAGAGGTAAGAAAAAGGGAATATAATGTTCTAAGTTATAAGCAGTAGACTGAGACTTCTGTATATCAAGATTTTTCTTTCCTCGCCCCAGGAAAACAGTAAAAAGAAGACTTGTGTTGCTGATGATAAAGTAAGGGGATGTCGTTGTCACTGTAATAGAAACATTTGCTCTCAAAAAAGACACCTCAATGACCATCATATGTTGTAGTGGTTTCAGTTCATTTATTTAGGTTTGTGGTTAAATGCTAGCACACTCACTTAAATTTACTTGATTGCTTGTTGTGAGATGAGGATTAGGAGTAGGCAAAGCAGGCTCAAACTTTATAAAGTACAAAGAAGTTTTATTAATATACCTAAGACAAAGGGAAAAGAAAAAAAAACCCAAGAAAAAAAAACCAGAACAAACTCTTCAGACCACCCCTCCTTCCCCCACCTCTCCATTTCTTTCTCCCTGACAACATACAAAAGACAACACTTTGACCTCTAGTCAGTTTACCACCTCAGAAACAGCTCTTGTTCCAGTTCATTTAGGGAGAGAAGTTTCTTTTGCTTACACTATGGATTTTCTGTAAGAAAAATACAGTTTCTATGGGTCTTCTGCCTCACCATTAGCCGCCGCCCGGAGTAAAGTCCAGCTTAATGGTGGATCCCTCCCACACCAGTAGCCTTCCCACAACCACTATGGTGGGTTATGAACAGTCCACAGGGTACCTGTTTTAAGGATGTCTAGTTCAATTGCAGCAACAAAGAAAATCTCTTCTTCTTTGCTTAGCAACACAGGTTCTCCTGACAGCTCAGGTTCTCTAGCATTCCCCCCAGGACCAGGGCTCTGGGTTACCGTCTCTCTTCTCTCTTGGTTCTAGTTTCTCATCAGGCTGTACTTTTTCAACACTTACTTGTCTGTACTTAGGTATTTCAGTTCATTGGCTGCAATAAGAACCTCACATCCCCCTTTGGACTATATCTTCATATATTACAGAGAATTTATTAGCTCAGTCCTCAACCATGGTTCTCCAAAATAGTTTTCAGCTTCACTCTTGAAGCACTTCCCATGTACTTCCTTGTAAGTATCAGTTCTGCTTTCCTCACTGACTGTAAAGTCTCTGCGTTGCACTATGTAGATGTCCTCACTCGTTCCTCTCTCTGCGAGGAAGGATGGGTGTCTGTGAGTTTAGTCTAGGCATGGAGAGAGTTAATATCTGTCTGTCTCTCTCTCCGGCAGTGTGAGGATCACGTGTTCTTTGCCGGGCTGCTTGAACAGGCCCGAGCTGGATAGAGTCCAGCCCGGTCCTTGCCTAGCCTGGAGCAGAGGCTTGGCTCTCCCTCTCGTGTAGCTGGCACACTGGCTGAGCTGTATCTGCTGAAGATTCCAGCCGTTCCTCCCCCATGCCCGGCTACAGCGGCACGGCCGCTCCAAACTTCCCTTCCCCCCCCCCCCCCCGCTTTTGGAAGGAGTGAAGGGCGGGGAGGGCTTGGGCCTCACCAGCGAGAGAAGCAGGAGCTGCTCCTCTCCACACAGCAGCAGCAGGTCCAAAGAGGA
>JAVTVJ010001989.1:0-16331 GCA_034509425.1 Eopsaltria australis | reverse complement strand
CCACACTCCCTTTGCTGTGGTATCTGCCTTGTTGTTGCCGGTCTGGAAATAACCTTTAACTGGGTTGTGGCTGTTGATGTGGATGACAGACACGGTGCCCTGTCGCGAGGAGAGTGCTTCTTCCAGCATTAGAGCTGCTGCAGATGTTGACACACCTGGTCCTGACATGGCCAGGCAGAGCCTTGCCACGAATATAGAGTCTGTTACGATGTTGAGGTGTTCTTCTTGGAAGAGTCCACATGCCAAAACCACTGCTGTTGCCTCCAGCTGTTGCACTGACAGTGTGGGGTCACGTGCTTTGATGCAGTGCCACTGTTCTCCCGTCTGCCACACCGCCGCGGCGGTAGAAGTTGTGGAGGAAGCGTCTGTGAAGACCGTCGGTCCTGGCAGCGGTCGGTCCGCGACCTTCGGTGGCACGTCTATGTCCACAATGGTCAGTAGCTGGGTCCAAGGTGGTTTGGCAGAGTAGGAGATTTCTCCTGCAAAACCTGTGAGAGCAAGGGCTAGGTGCTCCTGTGTCGTGGTTGATTCTGTGATTGGCTGCTTGCGGAAGGGAAGGTGGATTCTCGTCGGCTCGGTTCCCAGGTGTCTCAAGGCAAGTTTTCTGCTTTTCGTGATGAGGTTGGCGATGCATTTGATTCCTGGGGAGAATGCACGAGCCGGTTTTCCAAGGACTATCCACTGGATCGGTCGGGACTTCTCTGAAGGCCCTTGGGCTAGTGCTCCCACTCCTCCCTTCGGTGTAAAGTGGACATATAAATCAAGCGGCATGCTTGGGTTCCATCTGGCAAGGGTGCTGGTGGACATCTGATGCTCGATGAAGTCAAGAGAGCTCGCTGCTTGTGGTGTTAGTTGTTTGGGTTCCCAAGGGTGCTTGCCTTTCAGGAGCTCATGCAAGGGGTCCATGATCTCGGGAGGAATCAGGACGATGTTATGGAGCCATTGCAGGGATCCCACGAGGCGCTGCACGTCATGGAGCGTCTTGATGTCTTGGCGGACCTTCACCTTGGGGGGTGTCACGTAGGAGCTTGTGATTCCTACTCCCAGGAAGGTCACGCAGGGTCCTTTCTTAATCTTCGCGCTCATGATCTCAAAGCCGTTTGCTTGGAGAGTCTCTGTGATTGTGGACACTAAGTGATCCACTTCCCTTGCTGATGGTGCAGCGACGAGGATGTCATCCATGTATTGGATGATGGTTGCAGCGGGATAGGAGTGTCGGACTGGCATCAGTGCTTTGTCCACGGTGATCTGGCATATGGAGGGACTGTCCACGAACCCTTGAGGTAATACTTTCCATTGAAAGCGAAGGTTGGGTCTATTACCATTTGGGAACATGACAGAAAAAGCAAAACGTTCTTCGTCTTCAGGGTGCAGAGGTATTGAAAAGAAACAGTCTTTAATGTCCAGCACTGCGCATGGCTGGCCTTCGGGGATAGCTGAGTTCATGGGCAGTAGTGTCTGAACTGGGCCCATGGGTCTGGCTGTCTTATTTACTTCTCTCAGGTCATGGATGAGGCGGTAACTTTCTCCAGACTTTTTGGGGGTTACAAATACAGGGGTGTTCCACGGGCTGATGGAGGGTTCTATGTGACCCTTTTGTAATTCACGGTCAACCAGTTCCAGCAAAGCTGCCATTCGAGGCTCTGACAGGGGCCACTGCTCCACGTATACAATTTCTGATGATTTCCAAGTCAATTTAATTGGCAGCGGTGGATGAACTGCAGTGGCCCTCATGGCAAATTTGTCATCCTGACTCCTAACAGAGCAAGGATGTCCCTTCCTATCAAAGGTGGGGAGTTCTGTAGAATGTAGGGGTAGATTGCCACTGTCTGTTCTGGTCCCTTTTTTGTGTGAAGTGTTATAGCTACCAACTGGGTGCTTTTCCACGCCCGGGATGGCCCTCCCACAGCATTCACTGGGGGGACTTCTGTAAATTGCCAATGTTGTGGCCAATGTGCTTGGGGAATAATTGTACAATCTGAACCCGTGTCTGCCCAAAACTGAAGCCCTATGACGTGGGGATCCTGACTGCCATAGAGGCGGCATGTTCCCCACACTATCAGGGGCTCTTTCCCTACTTTCATGGCCAGGGCCACCCAGGGGTTCCACTCTGGGGCGCCCCCTGCTGGCCCTGTGGCACAAGTGCGGCTTGTGGCTGTGGTGGGTACAATGGTGCTGCTGGCGGTGCTGTGAAACTCTGCATTTGCACCGTTTGTGTGGGTGCAGGACTGGCTGTCTCCTGCGGGGGCATAGGGAATGAGGGCCCCCCACCCCACTGGGGGTTGGCATAGATGGGCCGCCTTGCATTCACAGCGGGAGGAGGCTGGGTGCGGCCTGCACGCCCCCTCCCCCTCCCGTTTCCCCGGGGTCAGGATCTGCATTCCTTAGCGAAGTGTCCCTTCTTCCCGCAGCTCCAGCAGGCCCCTCTCACGCGCGCTTGAGATGGAGGCCCCGCCGGGGGAGGCTGGGATTTGTGGGGACAGCCCGTTGCGATGTGGCCCGCCTGTCCACATTTGAAGCACGCCATTGCACTAGTTAGATCACGTACGACAGCCTGAAAAGGGGTTAGCTGTTCTTCCCTAACTACAGGTTTGATCATATCAGCCAGGCTGGCTCCTATTGGAACGGAGCGCAAGATTTCTTTGGTAATAGTGTTACTTTGTTGCCGCAAGCAGTCTGCTACAACGGGTCCTTTTGCCGCCGCAGGCAGGGTAGAGGCGTCTACTGCTGCCTGTAGGCGGTCCACAAACTTTGTGAAGCTTTCACTTTCTGTTTGCTTTATGGTGGACCACGGTGAAGGCTTAGCTACCACTCGAGATGCAGCACGAATGGCTTCTCTGGCAGCTCGGGTTGTGGCCCTGACTTCCTCAGCTCGCAATTGTGCAGCTTGCTGCTGAGGTGTAATCATCTCATCATGTTTCCCTGTCAGCCTAGATAAACTCGAGCCATGCAGTGGTTGCCCCGCCCCAGAGGACTGGGCTAATAGGCTCGCACAATTGTCTGCCCATTCCTGTTTAAAAACAATCATTCCTGCCCCATCAAAAATCATGCGACCTATTTGTCTAATATCAAAGGGGAGCAGGTTCTCATTGCTAAAAAGGCCGTCTATGAGAGTGGAAACGATGACGGAATCCATCCCCTTTTCTGAGATTGCTTTGACAATCGTTTGTATATCTTTGGGGTTTATTGGGTCATATACTTGTTGTTGGTTTCCGTTTTGCCTGGTGGTTCTCACCGGGAAAGCATGGACTGCGGCTGAGGGCACCCATTCTGCACAAGCTATTTTTATCTTTCCCCAGTCGGTGAATTTGTATTGTGATTGCTTTCCGGCGTGATTTAAAACTTTATTCGTTTTCGTTTCAAATTGTGATAGCTCTGCTTCTTCTGACTCTGTGTCCCAGTCAGTTTCCGATAACTCAGCAGAGCTAGCGGAGCTGTTGTCGGACTCAGAGCCGGAAGTCGACTGCCAGAGCACTTCCGGGATTCCGTGCCTTTTCTGGTGGCTCCGACCCCACTCCTCCCCCCGGGGGCGGTGCCAGTCCCGCCCCCTGGGCTTGCCCTGCCTCTCATAAGGGGAGGGCTAACCTTTAAATGGTAATGGCATTGAGCACGGCTCTTGACTGGGCATGCGCTCTCTGCCGCTCTCCCGTGCCCGCGCGTTTGTAGCTCTCTCTTCCCACGCATGCGCAGCAGCGAACACTCGCAGTCTTTGTTCGTTCCCGCCACTGAAACCCTGGCCCCGCCCATCTCCTTGGTCGCCCGCGCCATTTTGAACTGCGTAGGGCGGGGGAGAGGGGTTCACCCGCGCTCCCTCTCTAGCTGCCCTCTCGGTTTCCCTGGCTTCGGTTGCCAATCCCTCCCAAAAAGATCGCGCGGATTGCTGTGCTTCCAGCGTTGGATCGCTAACCGGCGGCGGAGGGACGGATGGGGAAACCGCGGATGTTTGGGAAGTTTCTGCGGCAGGGGGTGTATCCGGCGGGCTCGGCGGAAGGGTCGGGAGGTTTTCTGGGGGCCCCGGGGCGTTTGGATTCGGGTCCGGGGAGGAGGGAAGTGCGCCCGGTCCCCGCGAACCCCCGCTCTCAGATAGACCGCTCTCGGGGTCTGTCTGTGTCATTGCTCCTACCCCTAGCTTAGGAGTAGCTAATAAACATGCACGTGCAGCTTTCCAAGTCTCTTGTTGTTCCAGCGCTTGGCGTAAAGCCATTTCTACTTTCCCCCACGCTTTGAGACTTTTTCCGCTGCCCGAGGACTTTGTGTCCTCTGCTAAAACATTGGTACATTTCTCCCACACCTCTGGGTGTAATATTTCTGCTGGACGCTCAATCGCCCCAAGCTCCAGGAGTTTTGCAATAGCAATATGAAAATCCTTGAGCTTACACTTAATACCCCACTGCTTATAAAGTAAACTCACGACCTTTGCAACGGTCTCCATCGTGACCGTGGGTCCTTTGGGGACGTCTCCCCCGCCTGAAGTCAGCTTCGCTGCTCCGGCCGCTGTCTCTCGTCCAGGCGAATCCCGTAGCCCGAGCTCTTCTTCTTCCCGGGTTTCGGAACCACTATGTTGCCCTCTGTTATGAAGGCAAGGCGACCTGGTTCAAGAACGACAGCACGGCAGCCCGGCCTCACCCGAGCTACTCGGTCCACGACGCACAGACACCAATGTGGTGGATGGTCAAATGGCCTTTATTATCTTATCTCATGAGGTTAAATAGTCTAGGGGGCTTCACTACGTCAGAAAGGGGACGGTGGGATAGCTAGGGTTAGTAAGGAGTGGAAAACTACTGGGTTAGGAGGGGCTGCAAACTTTGGGTGATCTGTTATCATGCAGGAAGGAAGGGAGGAGAATTCCATGCTGCCCTCTGCTTTCCGTCACATCGCGAGATCTTCCGTCCGCCTGTCCCTATCTACCACACTAAACAGAGCCTCCAGTAGACTCAGTCTCTTCGCCACTTTAGGGAAGAGAAGGGGAACACAGCCCGGTTCTCGGTATTGTGGATGCAGCTAAGTTTTACCTCCCTAAAGCGGTTTTCATTATCCCTTCGAAAACATGACCTCAAACACTAGAACAAAACATACAGCTGCATTTTATGCTTTGTTAGCAAAACACAATGCCCGACCCTCTCCAGGAGGGGAAGAGTGGGCACAAAACAACTGGTTTAATTTAGAAAATGTGATTGATAGAATTTACTCTTTACAGCGTGGGTCAAAATTCAAACTTGGCCGAGATAAAGCTGTAATTTGCTCTGTACTAGGAGCATGCCTTACATCGGCTATAGATCACAGCTTTAAGCGGTGCAGTGAACAGGAAACAACAATAGACTCCCTGCAAAACTTAGTAGAAATTTTACAGAAACAATTAGAGGAAAAAGAGAATTATATTCTCTTGTTACAAGATCTCTTGAGAGAAAAATGTTTTAAAAACTCAAGGAACACCGATCCACCACAAGACACAAAGGAAAAGGAATCACTTTACCCCCACAAAGAATTCAAGCAAGTAAAAAATTGTGGGCAAAACTGCTGTCCTCCTATGACACCTTTAATTAAAACAGAATATGTCTCCCAAGTGTCACTCACCGGAGGAGACCAAATTCATTGAACTGAACAGGAGGCCAGTGGATACTGGGGACATGATGTTTTCTTAACAACAGGAGACAAACATAACACCTCGTCCCCAACTCAGCATGCAACTTTCCAAGCTGGGGGACTCAATCCTCCAGAAAGTGGAGACCCTTTAGCTATTGTTAGTACCCCTGATCAACTTCTAGAAAGCGTCCACAAAGCCAGCTTGTCTGCAAACGATACATGAAAAGAAGTTGATTCCTGAATATGAATCCCCTGTGCAAATGCCTGTGAAACCTGAAATGAAGAGCCCTTTAATTCGGGGTCCCCCAGAATCACTCAAACCCACAGCGATTGTCTTACAGAAAACCATAGCAGTTGTGGGCCCCGTAGAGAAGCTGGAAAGATTCCTTGAAAACCCGACAGATCAAACTGGATCTACTGATCCCGGGAATGCCCCAAATTCTACACCCTCTCAGCCGTTGGGTTCACACTTGAATTCACCTGCCAGTGGTCGCAAAGTTTATACATGTAGTGAGGTTGCAGAAGATCTGATTAATTACAGTAGAAAATGTGGACCTGTAAAAACCCCACAAGAGAAATCAGAGAAAACACTGGCTAGCAGGGACATTCGGGTCCCTCATAGTGAAAACCCAGAAAATAGTGGACCCCCCTTGCTTTCTCAAAGTTTGGGCAGTGAGCCTAGGCAACCCCTCCCTCAGAGCCTGGGAAGCGAGCCAAAGCAACCTTTCCTTCAAAGTCTAGGCAAAGAGCCAAAACAACTTTGTCCTCAGAACCAGGTAAACTGGTTTTTGGGAATTTGGTGGAAGGATATCCCACCTGAAACCTTAACCTTTTTATATCAGATTAAAATGCCTGAATCTAGGAAAGATCTCCAACATGCTTTGGGGTTATTGGTGTTCTGGAGAAAACACATCCCTGATTTTTCCATAATTGCCAGACCTGTTTAAAACTTGCTGAGAAAAGGGGTGAGATGGGAATGGGATACTTCTCAAGAAGAAGCCTTACAATGACTGATTTTTGAAGCAACAGCTCACCAAGCCCTGGGCCCTATTCACCCTACAGATCCTTTCCAAGTGGAATGGGGGTTTGCTTCCTCAGGGCTGTCAGTTCACATCTGGCAGCAGGGCCCTGAGGGCCCAACAAGGCCTGTTGGTATTTATTCCCATGGCTTCAGAGATGCTGAAAAAAGACACGCTATCTGGGAAAAGGGGCTGTTTGTGGTCAGCTTAGCTCTGATAGGAGTGGAGAAAATTACACAACAGCAACCGATTGTTTTGAGTTGCCTTTTCAAAATTATTAGGGCAGTTCCTACCGGGATCCCCCAACCTGACGGGGTGGTCCAGAGGGCCTTAGTTAGAAAGTGGGATGCTCAGATTGAACACTATTGTAACACTTTCTCAATAACTGATGGAGTGGCAGTGGTGCAGGTTACCCCAGAAGAAGAATTTCCAATGAGAAAGCCCTGGGGGGAGGAGGAGGGCTCCCCCGAGGTAGAGCAAACAATAGTTTAGCCCAGAAGAGGCTGGGCTCGAGACAGGTTAATACCCCCAGGGCTCATTGGGGAGCACCACCTGCCCATCTGAGTTAGTCACCCCCAGTTTCCTAGAGAGTTCTCAGTTACTCGGTTGTTCATTGTATCACTCCCCTGTCTGTAACCCTTGCTCATCCCCCTTCTATCCCTAGTTCGCTCCCTGTCCCCTGCTCCTCCCCAGTTCCTCCCCTCTGCTACCCGGTGATTGGTCACCGGGAGAACAATAAAAGATCGTGTCCCAGGGGAATCGAGGTCCTCCGATCCCCGGTGCCACAGAGTGCAGAACCTCGTGTCTGTGTCTCTTCATTCCTGGGTTGGAGGAACCCCCTGAGGTGTGGGAGAGTTCGCCTACCGAGCAGCTAGCAGGGAGCAAGGGCAAGAGTCGCTCGGCGATTGGGAACGAGGCTGGCCCCCGAGGACACAAGTCGCATCCGCCTTTGCTAGTAGCCACCTCCACTCCACCGAGGAGGTAGGCGGACGGCCACATGAAGGAGCTGTAAAAAACCTGGCAATACAAGAAGGCTTCAGTAGCAGCCAAGACAAACCTGCCTCAGTTATTAAGGTAGCCCTCCACACTTCCTCCGGTGAAACAGAGGGGGAAGGCAGTGCCCAAGTTGGCGAGCTGATAGCTGTTTGGAGTGTTCTCCAATGTGAAGTACAGAATATCTTTCTTGTTTGTATCTATACTTTTTTCTATGCTGTGTTTCAGGAATGGACTGAGTGGCTTTCTTTTTGGCAGCAAAAGGCATGGACAGCCTCTGATGCCCTAGGAAAGGAGCATCGGACAAATACACGCTGGATAATTCCATCATTTTAACCTTTTCTGCCCCTTGGTGGCAGGCTCTGTTGTGTTTACTTTTCACAGGGGAACTCCGAGGGACATGAAGAATTTATAGATTTAAAATAAATGCCATAGCAAAGCCCATACTGAGTGCAGTAGCTACATATTATGGTATAAACACCCCCCTTGTGCTGGATGACAAGAATAATGCTTTTTCCCTCCCTTTATGGTAACACGAGGTGATGATTGCTGAACTTTTTGTTAAACTTAGCTGTTGTACAATTTTCCCATAAAATTATGTGTGGTAAAAACAATACAAGATACTGGGGGGGAGGGACTTGAAGTTGATGTTGTAATACCTATCACCCAACCATTGGTTATGCTAAGCCTGAAAATTTTTGAAATTGGACCAAATATAATCAGGACCAGGTATGGTCTCTCAAACAAGTTAAATTGCTAATGCACAGAAATTCAGCCAACTTGTTCATCTTTTAACACAAAGAGACATAACCGGTGTTGTGGGAACAGGATTGGGAATCTTGAATAGCATTAATTCAGAAGTACTAAAGAATAAATTGGCTGTCACAATTAGAGATTTAACCAAATTACAACGACCACTGCAGTTGTCATTAACCCACCAGTGGTTGTTATCAAACATATTAACTCAGTGAATGTTAACCGTATGTAATGCTTCAGTGCATTCAATATTCCCTATCCTTGCATTGGGGCTGAATTGGGGTGGAACTTTTCTTTATCCTTTTGACCATAAGCAATGGACCTGTCAAATTGATAAAAAATGGCAAACTGTGGATTTAGAAACTTGTCTTGTCCGGGAACAACTAGGGTTCATTTGTGAAAGTAATGCAATCAGAGCTCAGGACATTTGCTTAGACACGGAACAGAATATCTGTCATTTTGAAATTCATCCTAAAGAGAATCTTGAAACAGTGCTTGTGTATATAGGCAATGGATGTGCATGCTTGAGAACTGCTTGTGATCAAATAGTTGTAGAAAATTTGGTGATGGACACTAAAAATCATTCAAATTTTTGTGTTTGTAATTTTACTAAAATTGTAGGATGTGATTTCTTTATTTAGCTTCAGTCACTTCTTATCACCTTTTGCAATCCAATTACTCACTGATACACCAAGTTGTGCCTACCCGCATTGGGATGAACCTTACCTTGGTAAAGCAATTGTTGCTTCATCAGGATTTAATCGAAATTTTGGAAAAGATCAAAAGAACGGACAGAAAACCTTGGGAACTGTTCATCACAATGTAAACGAAATACATCGTGTTCTGGAAAGGGTAAGAAAGGATGCTGACCACAGTTGGTGGGATACCCTTTTTGCGTGGTCACCTACTGCCACAGGGGTCCTGAATAAGCTGTGTCATCCCATCATTGTTCTCCTGATTCTAGTCTTAGTAGGTTTTGTCTTGTCAGCAATTTTGTATATCATGAACTGGAGAATGATGAAACGAGTAGCATACTTGACATCCAAAATGAATATGCATAATCTGGTTGATGTTTCATCCTCTGTGGACACCCCTGACATTATTGATGCAAGGCGAGCTCAGGTGTAATAAGAAATTGGATAAATACTTTACTGCTCATTGTAATTTAATCAATTATTAATGAAATTTTAAGGTATTTTTATTGTTTGTGATTCAATGAATTAATGTAATTTTAAGGTGTAACGATGTATTAATGTAATTTTGAAGTATAATGATTTAAATAATTATTAATATGATTTTAAGCTATAATAAGAAATTAAACTGGTCTTATCCAAATAATTATTAATGTAATTTCACTATAATAAGGCAATTGTTGCCCTGTTGAAATTTAAACAAAATTTTATGTGATTAAAATTACTTATTCTTTTGTTTTCTTTTCCTTTTCTTTTCCCTTCTCTCTTTCTCTTTTGTCTCTGTTTTCCGGGGTATGCTACCGGCATGGATGAGTCCTGAAGACATCGTGACAACACTACAGACTCCAGAAGGCATCGTGACAACGCTACAGGTTCCTGACGACGATCGTGAGCCACGGGGTGGTGTAAGAGTCTGGACGGAAATCCCTTGTCTGCCTCACGACCATCGACAGAAGCAGAGGCCGAAAACCCAGAGACCCTAAGAGGGGAAAAGGACTTTTGCACAATGAAGTCCAGCCAGATCTTGGTGGGATGCCTGCCAGGTGCCCAGGTGTACTGCAGAGCTGTGCTGCTGAGCTGTGCTGCAGAGGCGTGTTGGTACATGCCCGTGGGAACCGTGTCCGCCCGGCTACCGGGACGGAAAGAACCGAACTATATGTCCGGTACAGCTGCACCTGTACTCTAAAACAATGGGCCTTACTCCCCACCTGCTGGCTACTTGCCCCTCGTCTCTGGAGGGATTGCCTCATCTCTTGGTTACCTGCCCCCCGCTTTCGAAAAGACTATAAAGAGACTCTCAAAAGGTACCCCTACGAGTACTCCCTAGGGACGAGACGAATCCATCGGATCCGGACAACAAGGATCTCGTCGTGCCGTGGTAGCTATGCCCCTCCTTTCCTTTTCTCTCTCTCTTTCTTCTCTCTCTCTCTCCTCTATCGCATAAGCGTGTTGTTGGCACTCAATAAAGTGCTTTTGATTTTGATTGAAGCAAAAATACTTGGCCCTGTTTTCTTTTGCACTCTGAGATTCAAAGTAACGAGCCATCACGACCCCTGCTCCTACCAGCGGATCGTGACAACTACCCTTCAAGAGCCATCTAGAAAGACATTTGCTCTCCTAGGCCAGCCAGTGGCGCAGAAATGCTCCTTAGCCTGCCTCTGCACATGTGGCATGCGAATGCACTCACGCCTTTCTTCCTGGCCCCCCTGTGCAGGACTCTTCAAACACCAGGCTCCATTAAAGCCTTCCTCCCTCCTCAATCCGAAATCTTTCTCTTCCATTCAACAACTTTTTAGACTCTAGGAAGCCAGCACTGCACATCTACTTAGAGGCTTTTTCCCTTAACAAAACTTGAAGTGGATGTCAGACTTGGAATACTAAGAGATTCTCCTGACATCACTTTTTGCCCTTCACTTCCCCTTCAAGCCATGGCTGCACAATTGTGCACACAAGAAGCCTCTGGCCACTGGCTGCAACATCTTGGAAAAGTAGGCAACAGGCTGTCCTCTTTGCCTCTCTTCCTCTACTCAAATTCTTTTCCTATCGTCCTCTTGAACATCCATCAAGAATTCCAATCCTTTTTCCCTCTCTGCAAGGCTGTGGCCAGGAGCCTCACTGCATCTGCTTTCTTTTTCTCCCCCAACACTTGAACATTCTGCTTTTCTACTGATGGCCATTCAGCCACTTTCCTAAGTGGCACGACAGCTGTGTTCTAGGGACACATCCATGCCTCCAAAAGAGCTGCCTTTAGCAGGGACGCAGGAACAGGCTGCAAGGCCTTCTTTCTCTCCCTTGAAAAGAGACATGACTTTTTCCACATCACTTCTCCTGCTTCCTTCAAAGCACTTTGGACAGGCTCCAGAGCTCATTTTTCCTTCTTGTCTGCAGCTGCCCACACCTGTGGCATTAGCGCAGCATAGGCCTTCTCAGAGGCACGCCACAAAGTCACAAGACTCTTAGCTTCTCTATCACTTTTTACAATGCTCGTCTCAATTGCCAAGGTAGCCAGCAAATGCCTTCCCACTCAATTCTACTTCCAATTAGGAAGCAAGAGAAATTGCTGCATTTCAAAGGTACTCCCTGGAAAGGAGCAAGGCTTCTCCTACCAAGCTTGGCCGCATCTTCCTACATACCTTGCCAGAAATGGAGAGGAAGGATCCTATCAATGCCACATGCCAAGTTGGATGCTAGGATCCAGTGAATGCTAATCCATACCATTTCTTTGCTAGCGCTAAAAATACAGGTAGCTGACTTGTGCACGCAATTGGCTTCTGTGCTCCTAGTGTTTCCTGCTTTCTCCTGTGCAGTAAGGAAATGTCTTGAAGTCTTTCTGTCTGCTCAATTGGGACTATGAAAGAAGTCATTTGCTTTTGAATAGACCTCATTGGTCATTATGAACAACTTGTGTGTCCCAGGGGATTTTGGACTGCTGCCCACGGCAATCCTGCCAAAGGCCTGGCCAGAGGCAAGGCACTTGTTTCAACTGCCCTCTCCATTGGCAACATTGCCTCAAGCACATTCCTCCACTCTGCCCTTCAACCAATCCTTTCCCAACACCAGCCATCCCCTGTTGCTGAGAGCCCTTCTTGACTGCCCTTGTTGTCCCCACCTTGGGCCATGGATTGTCAAGAGCCTCTCTTGACACTCCGCTTATTGGCCAGCCCAGCTCTGGATGCTTGAGAGCCTTTCTCAACTTGCCTTCATTGCAGCCCCGGCCATGGATTGGCCTTAATGAACTCTGGCAGAGTGTGCAAACTACCTCAGCATTGTCGCCAGCGACTCTCTTCACAGCTCTTTCGGCATCATCCTCCCTTTTGCTGGGACCCGTTTCCCAGCTTCACCTGTGCTATGCTGCGTGCATGCCCTCTCACGTCTACTCCACGAAGATGTTCTTGCACTCACCACTAACATTTACAGTGCTCTCTCCCTGAGGACTCTTAGTGGACTACACTGCTCTGCCACTCACCTCTCGTCCACAGTATCAGGCAGGCAAACAATCACCCCGTGCCGGCCTGCACCAAGGGGACTTGATCACCAAAAATGGCTGAGGGGCGCCTCCAGCTCCGCCTGCTGCCTGCTGCCCCTGGATGCTGGAAGGATGCCACAAGAGTCCCCAAATTGTTAGGAAAATTAATCCACCGTGCCAGAGCTTGATGTCTAAAAAGGAGACAGAAAGGTCCTGGCATTTGATTGCAATCAAGGGACAGGCCATGGGCCATTTCTCCTGGCCTCTCTCCAGCTGTTGGCGGATGCAGCCCCCTTTTTATCCTAGGCTCCCGGCCACATCACTCTCTTCTTTTTCCCCGCTTGCTGAGGTATTGTGAAGGTACAGACTTCCTGAAGTGCCTGCTCCATATGCTCCACTCTAAGATGCAGCCCCTTGTGTTGTAGAAAAGAAAGAAAAAGCAACTCATCCTCATTCTATGAAGTCTTTGGCCTCTTGCTCTAGCTTCAGCAATAGAACAGTCCCATGCCTGAGCACCAGTCTGTGGTGATTAGGAAAATTTGCTCCAACTAACAGCTTCCTCTCTGTGGTAGATAGGGACAGGCGGACGGAAGATCTCGCGATGTGACGGAAAGCAAAGAGCAGCATGGAATCTCCCTCCCTTCATTCCTGCATGATAAGAGATCACCCGAAGTATGCAACCCCTCCTGAACCCAGTAGTTTTCTACTCCTTACTAACCCTAGCTATCCCACCGTCCCCTTTCTGACGTAGTGAAGCCCCCTAGACTATTTAACCTCATGAGATAAGATAATAAAGGCCATTTGACCATCCACCACATTGGTGTCTTTGAGTCGTGGACCGAGTAGCTCGGGTGAGGCCGGGCTGCCGTGCTGTCGTTCTTGAACCAGGTCGCCTGCCTTCATAGCAGAAGGCAACACCTCTCTTCCTTGCCTTCCTTGCCCTGTCTACCAGCGGATGCAGACGGTCTCTTTGGACAGACATATTCATCTTACTTCTCTCAGTCCCACACCTGCTTGGCGCTGCGGGGCTCCCCCTGGCACCACACCCCGCCCCCCCCACCTACTCCCCAAACCTCTGCACACACACACACACACACACCTGCGCTACACAGGCACATAGCCAGCACACACTACCAGCACACACATACCCCCTGCAAACACACACACACCCACCTGCGCTACACAGGCACGTAGCCAGCACACACATACCCCCTGCACACACACACACACACACACCTGCGCTACACAGGCACGTAGCCAGCACACACATACCCCCTGCACACACACACACACACACACACACAAGCGTAGCCCACACAGCCCAGCACAGCCCTGCCCCGGCAGGACCCTGCAACAGCCTGTCTTTGAGGCAGCTGCGAGCTCTTGTCACTCAGCGGCTGACTTTGGCTGCAGCTGACGACAGTGTGATTTGGCCGCCACGCCGCTCTCTGCGGTGATGACAGGTGGTCACGGAGGCTTTGCAGAAGGAGCCCTAGAGCCCGTGAGGTTGCAGCCCTGCCACGCCCCGCGGCGGCTTCGGCTTCTCCCCAGCGGCGGCTTACGAGAGCGCGGCGCGGCGGCTCCTCCCCCCTCCCTCCCATCCCCCCCCTCCCTCCCCCTCCCGCTCTCCCCCTCCTTCCCCTTCCCCCCCCTCCGTCCCTCCTCTCCCCTCCCCCTCCCTCCCCGTCCCCTCCGCCGTGCCCCACTCCCCTTCTCCACCCTCCCCCTTCCCCTTTCTCCCCCTCCCTCCCGAGCGGCGGCGTTGGGACAGCGCGCAGCCGCAGCTTTTCCTTAGCAACAGCCTAGCGACGGCAGAGGAGGGGCGGTGGGAGTGTGGCGGCGAAAAGTTTTTCCTTTGCAAGGACTTAGCAAGACGGCTCGGAGCTGCGGCAACGAGGAGGACGCGGACGTGATGAAAGGCAAGCTCCAGGATAGCCCGGGGCCGGCCGCGCCCCTTCTTCTGCTCCTGGAGCTGGGCCGCTCCCCCCCTCTCTCAAGTTTTCCAAGAAGTACGGCTGAACAAGTTCCCTGCGCCTGCGTCAGCTGCACCTCCCCTGCAGCCGGGCCGGGCCGAGCCCCCCCGCTCTCCCCTTTTCTACAAGACCTGCCTTTCTGCCCTTGTCTGCTGCGCCTGCCTCCTCCCTCCTTCCCCCGCTGCTTGTCGTTCCCCCCTTCCCCCCCCCGTTCCTGTACTGGAGGGGGGGGGAAGGGGCGGGCTTGGGAGTGGAGCGGAGCAGCGGCGTTTGGGCGAATTGTAAGCTCAGTTGTAAACTAGATTTAAAGGGATTGTAAACTGAATGGTAGAAACACAACGAGTTGCCTTTGTATTTTCTCTCAACTCTATGTGATTTCTGATGGAAATTGTAGAAGTGGATAGGAAACCGTTAACTGGATTGCAATCTAGTTTTGCTATTTTTCTTGCTCTCTTTGAATGACTCGTGAGTTAGAACTCCTGCTGTATTAAAAACTCTGGATGTGTTGATGAATTATAATGTCAATGGAATAACTCTAACATGATATTATAATGTTATAATGTGAATGGAATCATTCTGTATATGTTACTGATATTATCATGGTAAAATGTGCATTCACTACCAATGTGTTATTAATATTATCATGTGAATTCACTAATGCCTATAAATCTGTGATTCATATTACAATGTCAATTCACTCTAGTTTATAATGCGCATTATTCTTAACTATTATTCTTAAACATTACTCTGGAATATTACTTACTCCGGATGTGTTAATAACTCTAGATATGTTAATAATACTAGAATACTATCTTGTGAATTCACTGCATTTCATATGTTATTAATACTAGAATGTTACAAGGTGAATTCACTCTTTTTCTATCATATGTTAAGATTAAGCTCTGTAGAAGCACAGTTATGCATAACAAAGTCTGATGCTTTACAGACTTTCCTGTATCTTTCTGTAAATATCTGCACAACCTGCATTATCTTTGTGGAAGTGTCTACATGATTGGTTCAGCTTTAAGTAGCCTTCCCAGTTGCTATTTCTCCTCTCCACTCTACCTTGTGGAGTAGACGTGAGAGGGCATGCACGCAGCATAGCACAGGTGAAGCTGGGAAACGGCTCCCGGCTCCCGGCAAAAGGGAGGATGATGCCGAAAGAGCTGTGAAGAGTCGCTGGCGACAATGCTGAGGTAGTTTGCACACTCTGCCAGAGTTCATTAAGGCCAATCCATGGCCGGGGCTGCAATGAAGGCAAGTTGAGAAAGGCTCTCAAGCATCCAGACCTGGGCTGGCCAATAAGCGGAGTGTCAAGAGTGGCTCTTGACAATCCATGGCCCAAGGTGGGGGCAACAAGGGCAGTCAAGAAGGGCTCTCAGCAACAGGGGATGGCTGGTGTTGGGAAAGGATTGGTTGAAGGGCAGAGTGGAGGAATGTGCTTGAGGCAATGTTGCCAATGGAGAGGGCAGTTGAAACAAGTGCCTTGCCTCTGGCCAGGCCTTTGGCACGATTGCCGTGGGCAGCACTCCAAAATCCCCTGGGACACACAAGTTGTTCAGAATGACCAATGAGGTCTATTCAAAAGCAAATGACTTCTTTCATAGTCCCAATTGAGCAGACAGAAAGACTTCAAGACATTTACTTACTGCACAGGAGAAAGCAGGAAACACTAGGAGCAGAGAAGCCAATTGCATGCACAAGTCAGGTACCTGTATTTTTAGCGCTAGCAAAGAAATGGTATGGATTAGCATTCACTGGATCCTAGCATCCAACTTGGCATGTGGCATTGATAGGATCCTTCCTCTCCATTTCTGGCAAGGTATCTAGGAAGATGCGGCCAAGCTTG
>JAVTVJ010001987.1:147500-242719 GCA_034509425.1 Eopsaltria australis | reverse complement strand
CATGGTCAGTTGCTAGTGCCATCATATTCTGCATTTCAACAAAGTTTGGTGTTGTTTTAAACAGTTCTTTTGTCCCAGTCCTGCAAGAAAAAAAGAAAGCATTAGGAATATTATCTAACTAGACAACAAGTCTATTGGTCTATCTAGGTATGTATGGCTCATATGTATCCAAGGATCCCTTTTAGTTTTTTAAAAGGAAGTAAAAATCCCAAATTTCTGTTATCTTTTTTTCTCAGTCTTGAAGCAGTTAATAAGTTTGTCTGTGTATGTCTCTGTACATTAGTCACTTATCGATGCATATTGGTGTAAAATAATGAGTTCATTAAGGACAGCTGAATTGAAAAAGTATGCACACTTAATTTTTAAAACCCTTCGTTTGCATGATTGTTGTGAATGAATTCTTAGGATCTCTCATGATCCTTAAGATCTCAGTTTCCAGGGCTTGCAAACCTTTTCTGGTAGAATGAGATGTTTATTTCTGAAGGCAAAAGCAGAATCTCTCAGATAGCTTGCCAGATTCCTGGAGGAGACTGTAAGTATCAGGACGGACTTTTATCTTTGAATTTTGCATTGGATGGAGAATGACAGCTTGCAAAGTAGATCACCAGTTGTGTTCACAGGGAACTGTGTTGTTTAAAAATGGCCTGTTGCCTTCTGCTGCAAGAGAACTTTGATGGAGAGAAGCTGTCATCTTTTCCCGTGGAATGGAATCACAAAGCCTGTGGAGTTACTGTGCTCTTGATTTTATGACAAGTTCAGATATGAGGTTTAACATGAGGCACAAATTCTGGAAATAATAAATGGGATGCATATCTCTCTCTCTATATATGTATATGTATATAGTAGTCTCTAAAATTTTTGATAGCCATCAGTGGTGAGTATTCTGAAGATGAAGATTAATTCAGTCAAAAGCATATTCCCTCAGTAGTGAGATATGCTGCAGAAGAAGCAAATGCTCGTGTCTTTATACAAGTTTCTCTCTTGGCACACTATCAAGCACAATGAGAAGGAAAAATCTCTGTGGAAAGAATAAAAAGGCTTGTACTCCCTCCTCATCCCCACCCCACCCCCCGTCCTTCTTCACTGCCCAAAACATATTTTCTATTTAAATATGGAAAAGCAAAACTCTGAATACATTATGAAAGAAGGTGTTGAAAGAAGAGTAGTAAAATGTGTGTCATCTTTTGCACTCATGGCTTCTATTACAGAGGGATCTGCAAAGACTGTAGTGCACACTTCAGTCGTCTTTTCCCAAGACATAAAATAGTAAGGAAGGCATAGATTAGAACTAAACATGTTTTGATTCTTGCCACTTGCATACAAATGTGTGTTGATGACACAGCTCTGCTTAGAATGAATTCATTACAGAGTTGACTTTCCTGTTTTTTACTGGTTTAGTAATAATAGATGTGTGTTAAACAGAAATAAGGCAAGGTCATGGTTTTGTAGCATCATTCAAATTCATCAGACTGAGTCCATCTTCCAATACCATCTTTTCTTTGTATTAAACTTTTCTTTTTCAGATGACTTCTGTGAGAATTCTTATAGTGTTGCAGCAGTATACTCCTGTATGATATTCAGAACCCCTAAATAGGGAAATTATAGTACCTGTCAAATTGATGTTCAAACACCACTGTGCTTCTGTGGGATAGTTTTCATTTACTTTGTTAATTTTTGTTTCCAAAAGCAAAGACATGTTTGTATCAAGTTGAGCTAAAGATATTTATTATCTCAGTACGTTAAGTAAAACAGCCATAGTATATAAAGGCAGACTATTGACTGAATATTTTGCAATCAATTGAGAGTCTCAGAATGAAACTTTTTTCTCTTTTCAATTCTTTGTAAAGCCATATGTAATAACCTTGTTTTCTGAAAAGCATATGCCAACAATTGCTAGTGTGATTATGTATTATTAATGTAACTAAGCCCAAAACCAGGCACATGTTTAATTCTTTCTTCTGTTGGGGGCTGCTTTGTCTGGAACATGGATGGGGGCTGACTGCTGCATCTATGCACAACCAGTTCTCTGAAACTGCCCCCTTGTCCTTGGAATCCTTGTAGTTCTTTCTTCTTGGCTGGGTTGGAGGTAAAGTCTTTATGCATTGGTGCTTGGGCAGGAAATGAATGTAATTCATCAAGGTGTATTGAAGATATAGTAATAGCGGATACTCTAAGCTCATTGCTTACTCTCCTGGTTCTGAACTTGCTGTGTTTTTTCTGGATTGTCAACTCCTCCATTTTGGAACTGAGATGCAGGAAGTTTGATACTGCTCTTCAATCACATTAGCACAAGAATGTGATAGACATGGAGCTTTACTTTATAGACAGAGACTATTTCATTCTGTTTAATTATTTTATTCTTCTAAATGACATTAATAAGACTTCGTATTCGAATATTATACAAAATTAAAAGATGTTGCAAGTAAATGTAAGGACAGAAAAATAATATGGGGTCTGCAAAATTTGGTAAAATGCAGCAAAAATAAGTTCACATAGGTGAGAGTTGAAGCAGAAAAATACAAAATAGCATATTATGAGATGAAGAGAATATGAAATAGAGGTATTCACCAGGAAGATAAAATTTGAAAACCGAATGGTCACAAGGACCTATTCTGAGAAATTACAGCTTACTTGTTGAATTTACAATCTGATACAATGGAAAAAATCCAAAGAACAGTTGTTTTGGTGAAATTGATTATGATAGCAGAAAATCCTTTATGCGCTTTTACACCTCCACTGCAAAGTCACTGTCTCTTTTAAGTATTTTATTCTATCTTCAGTTTCCACAAAAGAGGTACTTTTTAGTACTCTACATAAAGAAAGGAATAAAACACGTGTAATTGTTCCTCCTGCCAGCTTGTATGGCTAATGCTCTTTCGAGAAGTTTTGACTGCTTTGTTTGCTTATGTAATAAAGGTTTTATCAAGGGTTGCCTGAAGATAAAAAGCGGTTGTTTACCACTTTCTAAAGTTCAGTCTGAAGCAGGATTAACCAGACTGTTTTAACCTTAATATCTTGGTGTCCTGAATGTAACATGCAACATACAGCTGGCCCAGCATGATTAATCTGTAGTCTCTGTATAGTATCCAGCAAACCTTAGAGATGACTTTATGGTATGGATTTACCTATTTTTTTTTTAAATCCTGACAGGTAAAATGATCTTGCCAACTGATTTTGTTTTGCCAGATTTTATCTCATTTACAGCTGCAAAATAAGGTCACTGAATTATCTGATTTTGAAAATAATTGTATTTGAATGCACTAGAGCATAAGGATCATAGATACCAAGATGCAAGCAGGGATGAAGATGCCTGGAGACCACGATAAGCACCCGAACTTGTAGCTCTTGCGATCTTTGATTTTGGAATACTTTCCCTGAAAGTGATACTTCAAGGACTGGCATCAGAAGTTCTAATCAAAATGATTGTTTCTTTAACAACATTCAGCCTATTTCTCCTCCTGTAGGCATTACTTCTGATTATATTCTTATGTGTCCTGTTAAGAATGCAGTTTGTGAGTGCTGTGTGTGTTTGTCTGCGGGTGCTGTGTGCTCCAGTTTGAACACTCTCTGGGCAATATGTTTTCTAGAGTATTAAACAGTTTGAAAAAGCACTCTAAAAAAAAAGATATGAATTAAACAGTCAAGCCCCCACATTTTCAACCTTTTAATTCTTCATGAGTACAAGTGAAAATGTCTGTCACAGCTGTCATGACTCATGTACTCCTTTATTTTTAAAATGGTGTGTGACTTCTGACATTGTGGCACTTCTGTGCTGCTATGTGTGGGTAGATGGAAGAGAAATTTAACCACCTTGACTGAGTTTTATCTGTTAACTTTTGATGAGACGTTCTTCTTTCCTCCTGCATTGTGAGTGCAGGGACAAATGAGAAATATTGACTGGTTTTTGGTTGTCCATAGTCCCACAACATAACGAATCACAGCTGTTCCTGAAGGAGCAGTTCCTATGTGCACAGATATAGGAGGAGAGTGGTGGAAGAGGCTGGGGCAAGTGTTTCTTATCCCACAGACTCAGGTTTTTCTCTCACTGCTGAAAGGCAGTGAAGAATGTGTTATGTATGGAGCTGCTGGGTAACTTCTCTAATACATCATGGTTTTAAATATAAAGTACTCTCTGTAAATGGAAAAAAATACCATGAAAGGTGACAAGCTCACAGAATGAGGTCTTCCTGACTGTGTTGTGGAAGTTACTTGTGTACCTCAGCACAGCCATACATGATGTACTTTAACAAATCAGACTTTCAGAAAGTGAGTCAAAGGGAGCAATGATGCATGAATGGACCAGTGATATGGACTCTTGTAGTTACCAAATGGGTACAAAGGAATATGTTACCCTTAGATAACTTGTTTGTATGTCTAGGAACTTCATCTTTCATCTGAACTATCTGAGCATAAAGTCTCTGACCTCCATATTATTATCTGAAACTAAGATCAGAGCTGAGGTCCCAATTCCTAATAAATGTAGAATGTTTTTGTTTTTGTTTTCTTTCCTCTTTCCTTGAACTGTAACATGAGGTATTACTTATCCTTCAGATGGGTCAATGAAAAGACAGGTGATCATTTCTCTGGACCAATAAATTACATAATTTAGGGTCCAATCTGAAGCTAATTGAAAGGTCAAATCTGTTTGGTTGTTTTTATTAGTATAACTTTAATGACGGAAGTGGTTTGGTTCCTAATTTAAATGAGAAAGGAATGAAGGAAATAGTTCTGCCAAAGGAAATAAGTTTGAATCATCTGGTCGTGTTGGTCAATTTCTCTATTCTGAGTCTTCTGCCTCCGCTGGCTTCTAAACTTCTTGTGTTGAGTCTAAGTTCTTTCAATGATCAGTTTTGAGAAGAAAGATCAATCCAGACTTTCTTGCCAGGTTCCCACTATTTCCATGGAATTGATTTGCATTATCACATATCAGCACAGAAAAATTCGTAAATTGGTAGTTATTAAGGGAACAAAGCATGAAGTTTAGAATATTATTGCTAGGCTACTTGCAGGTCACCTCTGGAGGACAGGAACAAGCAATTTAAGAAGGAGTACATGCAGTACAGTGGTTATCTTACTGAACATAAAGCTTTTTACTACAACACATTATTCCTTTTTATTTAATTTTCAGTTTATTAAACAGCCTTAATTCCAGTGGAGGTGACCTCCTTCTGGCAAAATGGTGAAACCACTGCATTTGTACATGAAAATTCATGTTTTAGATTAGAAGAAAGAAAATTCCAACAATTCTAAAAAACACAGTCATTGAATATGTTGGTATCTTCACAAAGATCATGTCTTATACTTTTTTGAGGGAAGTCATTTGGCATTCATCTCCTTAGAATTCTCTTTAAAATTTCTGTATTACATTATGTAACAACATTAACATATTCAGATTGGAATAAATGGCCCATGTATGAAAATTTCTATACTGACAAACAACCGCCTAACTAATCAATGAAAAAAACTCCAAGTGTAATTACTATGGGAAAGCAGAGATGATAAGAAAAACTGATGGAAGCTCCATTACTCCTTCCATTCTTGCAAAACTGGTCCTAAGTGTAAGTATAAAACCACTGTCAATGTCAGTCCCAAGTTAAGTATCTGAAACAGTTTGTGATACTTATATGCTGGAACCTGAGTTGAGTTCGTAGCCAAAATAATCAGTAAAGCCTATTAGACACTCTACCCAGCCTGCAGCCTCATCTGGGGAGCTGAACTGTTCACTTGAATCCATTGACTGCAATAGCAGACACCTATCAAGCTCACACAACATCATACTTCTGTGAAGACCACACTTCATCGAGGCAAGAAATCCCACCCTGCTGTTAAAATTCAGAGAACACCTCCAGTGTGACTTTTACCAACCCTGAATGTCTCAAATAATCCTGGATGTTTCAAAGAGCAGTAGATGACTGCATGATGACAACTGTGCTAAGTCCTTCCAAGGAAACACCTACACCAGTGGGAGAGACTTACAGAACTATACTGAAAACCTTTACAACTCATGGAAATGCAGCTTCGATTGAAAATCACAAAACACTTTTCACTTGGTTGTTTACAGATGATTTTCAGGCTCACTCTATGCCCAGATGTACTTTGGACCTTGTGTTTGCACCACATGGTAATAGAGAGAATATAATTTCTCTGCCACTTCTTAGTCACATTGGCATGCCAGGAAATATTGATCAGGCTTTTAAGATGCCAAAGGCTTCCAAAGTTAGAAGCCATTGTATTTACAGACTGATAATACGGTATATTCTCTTCTATTACTGACATTTCTGCTTATTATTCAGAGGCTTCCTGACAGCCCCACAAAACTTGGGCTGAAAGTTTACTGCACAGCTTATGTATGTGTAATATTTTGTATGATGATTGGCTTCATATTATGCTGTGTGAAATCTGCCACATCACACTAAGGGGATATACTGAAAGTGGTATACATCTGAAGTCTTTCTCTTCATAGAAGTGCACTGTAGAAATCAGTGGTATACCCTTTAATATTCCTAAAATTTTTAGCCTATTGTCCCTGGAGCTGACCTAGGTTCTTCTTTGCCAAGTAGAAGAGTACAAAAATTCAGCCGGCTGGAAATTTCTACCTCATTCATGTACAAATCCTGAAAGGACCCTTCCTTCTCTAAATATACCTGGTAAGTGGCCTCATGAGAAAGAGAATCCATTCTTTTAATTCCATCATTGAGAAAGAAAGAATTCTCTGAAGTGGCATTAAAACTGTATGCCACTTCAACCCCCATACGGAGTTCATGGACAAAACTGAAAGCCAGCTACAACTGCTAATCAAAAAAGCCCCTGTACTTGAAATAGCAAAACAAGAAAAAAGGCAAACTGTATCTACATATAGGTATAGCTATATCAAGTCAGCCCCAAATTATATCAAGTTGGGTTTGGCATAGCATCTGAAGAGATTTTCAAAGATATTAAATCAGAAACCTTCCTGAAGGTTTTTTTTTTGTTGGCTTTTTTTTGTTTGTTTGTTTGTGCGGGTTCTTCATAAAAATTCAATGAAAGGTTAAAAAACAAAAAACCTCCAAAAAACCCCTGAAAAGTCAACCAACCAACCAACCAACCGAAAAACCCCTAAACAAAAGAAAGAGCCAACCAAACAAAAAACCCCAAAAAACTAAAACATCCAAAAAACCCAAGTTAAAAAACAACTGAAAAAATGTAATTACAGATGATTAAAAAAAAACCCTAATTTTTTTTTATAAACAAGGATTTCAAGGAAAAATTAATTTGGGATTCCAAGGAAGAATTCATTTGGAGAAAAGAACTGGTTTTTTTTTTTTTGGTTTAAAGTTTACTAGGTTCTGTGAAATTAGTTTGCTTTCTCTTTTCCATACAGTGGAAAATGTAGTAAGAGTGTATTCATTCTAATTAGTATTGTTTTTCATTGAGGGCTATTTTTACACAAAATTTATTGTTCATAAAGACCTCAGAACCAAATGGCAGTTTCTGACAAATAGATAACCTTCTCCAATCATCAAATGTGAATGTGCAGATGATAGTACCAAATAATAGCAAATAGCTATTTTTTAATGTTTTTGTGATACTTTTTACACCCAGCATTTGGTATATGTATTAGTTGTACCACTACTAACCTTGAAAAGGTATTCAGGTGCTCCGTCTTAGTGTATACTTGTTTACTGATTTCAAAAGTTGATAAAAATATTAAAAAATAGATCTAAAGACTGAGGACATAAATGTTACATTTAATAAAATTTCTTATGGCAATATTAAAAATATGGTCAAAATTTTTTATCATGTATCTATCAAGTAGAGTTAGACAAGAAAATATCAAAAATTACCACAAAGTAAGTTAAAAAAACCCCATCTTATCACTTTCATGTGTTATCCTAAGATTTATCCTCAGAATGCATTGTAGGTTCTATTTTCTATTTATTTCCCAATTTTTAAGAAACAGAAGAATTAAAATTTGGTCTTCTCCTGAAGAATTATAGCTATCCTTTATATCACATATTTTGTACTCTCAAATATTCTGTATTTTGATTGGATTGCCATTCCACTTTTGTCTGAAAGGTTATTGAGGCTGTCAACAGGAAAAGGACTAGAATTACCAGCCAATCAAATTACAGAATACTTAAAAGGTCAAAGTAGTACAGCACACTAACATAATTCACAGAATATATGAGGCATTAAAACCCTAATACCTCATTCTCGTAACAAAGGTTGTAATGAGAGCAAGAAATGGCACAACATGAATTCGTTCACATGACTGTGATTATAACAAGAACCTGAAATGCAATAAACTTAACCCATTCTTGCTGCTAAGCTAAGACACTACCTTAGCTTTGTTTCAAGCTACCTTGAAAATTACTTGGAAGATAAACTTTAGGTAAGATATTGGGTAGTAAGTTTTGCTTATGCATCACTTCAAAGTAATTGTTAATCAGATTTTTTAATTTGTTGTCTATGACATATGCAAAAAAAGCTCCAAATCAAACCAGAAATTATTATTGGATGATGTTTTAAAATTTTTTTGTTTGTTTGTTTGTTTAGTAAGGACTTTATTGATATCACAGGTGGGGAAATGTTACATATATTTCTATTTTTCTAGTATTAAATTGAAGTTGTGTTGTCTAATCAACTATTCCAAATAATAGGAATATAGAAATGCCACTCACAAATGTAGACATGGCAGATTACTTGTAGAGTAAAATTCATTTGTTGCACAGTTTCCCAGAAATGAGACTGGCTTTTATAGGAGTCTTTACTTTCTGTGCCATTGCAGTTATTAGAATATGCAAAATCTTAAAAAATCTGTTTTTCCTGATATAAAATTCCACATTAGATCACAAAACCTTCCAAGGCAAAGAAGACTGGCAATGACAAGCAGTCTGACCCCTAACTTTGCAGAATTTTTTTTTTGGGGGGGAGGAAACATAATGTTAAAAGCATTTTTATTTTACATTTCTTTTCTTCAGTGATATGTGTAGCACAACCCATTCTATCCAATCCTATCTACAGAGAGGAAATAAAAACAGATTTAACCTACAGACCTTTGGTTAACTTCTTCCTAAACTAAATATAAAATGTTACCTCATCTTGCTCAGATTAAAAGGGGAGAGGGGGAACTCCCCCCTTCACCACACGTTCTCTTATTGAGAATCTCTTCTATATAAAAAGAAGAGTCTGCATATAAAAGACAATCCAGAGACATCTTTGAAGGTTCTCTTTCAAAGCATCTCTACTTCCCTGAGCGTCTGGGGATTTCTGTTATTAATTGAAGTTAATTTTCTAGGATATCAGTTTGCCATGCACGTGGGAAAGATTGATAGCCTCTTCGATTCTCAAGAGTGTTGGAAATGACACTGTTCCATCACCGGGTGTCTTCACTTTTATCATCACAAATCAAATTATAAACATCGGGGCAACCTTGCTGGAATCTGGCTTCGGGAGATTTCCATAAGATTAATTAGGCGGCCAAAGCAAAGATGGTAAAATCTAAGGGCGGAGGGGGGGGAGGCAGGGGGAGGATGGGGAAAGGGGGGGAGAGAGGCACCATTCATTCCTTGTAGAATGGGAAGTCAATTCAACAATGGGTAATTAGCGTGGGCCATGGATTCTCAAAGGCACTGAGGACACTGGACTCTTTCTCTCACTCTGATGTTTAGTGCGGTATTGTGGACCCCTCATTTAATTAGTGCACTTTGATACCCACAGGAGCCTGAAGCTCCAGGGCATGCTAAACACAGACTGACACCAGCAAGCTTCTGCCTCCTTCCAGTCTAATTAGAGACACAATGAGCTGCAAAGACAATGTTTTACTCCAAGATTTCTTCTGCAGATACCTCTGGCAGGAAACAATCGTTTATTTTGTGTCTATATTGGTATTCAGATTAAATTGTTAGCATGCAAAAGATGAGCTAAGGGCACATTTCTATTAAAAATGCTTAGCAGAGTTCAGAAATGATGGAAGCAATTTGTGGGTAAAAAAAATGTATTTTCCCCTTTGGAATTTTTTTTTTGTTCTCTTATCTAATTAGAAGTAAATGATTTGACTAAGAAAACCAAAATAGGCTGGACTCCAAAGCATCTCTCATGAAATGATTTTTCCCCCTTTGCATTAATAGTTTCTACCTTACAGAAAAAAGATTTTTAACTTAACTGTTTGCAAAAGTGAAAGGCAGGAAAAAAAGGAAAATAAAACAAGGAGTACTTCTGTTATAATTTTCTGTTGAGATGAACACCTAGCTATTTTAACAGGACATTGTGCAGAGAAAATGTTACTAATATTTGCAGCTCTTTAGAGAAGAAACCCCAAAAAAGTTTGTGGGAATGACAGTGCGTGTGCGTGTGCTGTGCGGGTATATAAAGTTACTTTTGATGGACAGTTCTATGCTTATTGGGAAGAATATAAATATCCCAAGGGAAACTGCGTATTGAAAATTAGTCTCAGCATACACTAAACACTTGCACGTGCTGCTTAACAATAGATTGGAGAGCCAGTACTCCTAAAAATTCAACTTTTTCTACATTTATAGTATCCTTAATTTCCCCTTTTTCAGGTAATTAAAGAGAAATAGATCAACATGCATCGATGTGTCGATTCTCACAGTAGAAAGGTGCTGGTTAAAATACGGTAATTTGGACAGTTACACAATTTAATAATGGTCATAATGGGAGAGGGAATGGATGTGAAAATATAGGAAAAGAAAATGCAAAAAAAATTTCTGTTCAAATTTTAGATCTATGACTCTAACTAATAGTGGGCAGGTTGGATTGAGGAGCAGCGAGGGGAGCAGTCTTGCCCTGTTTCCTGATGTCAGGTCTAAGATCCCCTACTGCTCTTGTTTGTCCTTTGATGACCCCTTGCAGGCTCTTCCATTATTTGGGAATCACAGGAGGGTTACAGACATCGAGCTACCCTCCTGTATTCCTCTGCAACATCTGCTCCAAGGGAAAGAGTCTTCATCAGCCCCACAAGCTGAAACCCAAGATGACTAAGGGCACATATCTATTAAAAGGTGCAGAGAATGGTGATGAATGAAGTTAAGTACAGCTGATGGCTGGTTACCAGTGGTGCTCTCCAGGACTCTGTACTGGGGCCAGTCCTGTTTGAGATCTTTATACATGATCTGGATATGGGGATCAAATGGACACTCTGTCAGTTTGTAGATGACACCAAGCAAGTGGGAGTGTTGATCTGCTGGAGGGCAGGACGGCTCTCCAAAGAGATCTGGACTGACTGGATTGACGGATTGAGGTCAGCTCTGTGAGGTTCAGTAAGGCAAAGTACCGAGTCCTGCACTTGGGTCACAACAACCACATGCAGTGCTACAAGCTGGGAGATGAGTGGCTGGAAAGTTGCCAGCTGGAAAAGGTCCTGGGGGTGCTGGTCAACAGCCAGCTGAACATGAGGAAGCGTATGCCAAGGTGGCCAAGAAGATCAATGGCATTGCAGATTGTGTCAGAAATAGTGTGGGCAGCAGGACCAGGGAAATGCTTGTCACTCTGCATTCAGCACTAGTGAGGCTGCCTGAATTTTGTGCTCAGTTTTGGGCACCTCACTACAAGAAAGATGTTGTTTAGCCTGAATAACAGGAGAAGACCTTACCTCTTTGTACAACTGTCTTAGAGGGGGTTATAGCAAGGCGACTGTCAGTTCTCTTCTCCCAGGTAACAAGTCATAGGGCAAGAGAAAATGGCCTCAAGTTGCACCAGGGAGACTTAGATTAGATATTAGGAAAAAATTCTTCACAGAAAGAATAGTCAAGCACTGGAACAGGCTGCCCAGGGAAGTGGTAGAGTCATCATCCCAAGGGATAGTTAAACATCATGTAGATGTGGCATTTAGGGACAGAGTTTAGTGGTGGACTTAGCAATATTAGGTTTATGGTTGGACTTGTCGGCCTTAAAGGTCTTGTCCAATCTAAACAATTCTGTGGTTCTCTGATAAACATGCCATAAGGTCTAGCAGAAGGGAAAGCAGGCTCCAGCCCTCACCTAAAAATTCTTGTCCAAATTTGGAAAGATTGTAGAACAGAGATTTTTCCTCTGTTGGAACTTCCATCCAAACTCAGAGGCTATGTCCGTATCAGTAAGGTAAATGTAAGGAACACAGTTGTTATAAACCAGATATAGATATGATTTTAGCAATATATTTGATTAATAAAACTCATAATGCTTGTTTTCCTTCACACATATTTAACCAAAGTGCCTCAAGCAAGTTTGTGGTGACACAATAATGAATGCTGACATAAGTTGGAAACCATGTATCAATACGGAATACACAGAAGTCTTCCAGGAAAAGATTTAAGTAATCTTGGTTTCACGGTAGCACCTGCTGTAGTAGGTCCAGTTCACAGACTTAAGTTGTGGCCTGCTGTCACTCAAGACATCATACGCTTTCGACTTTTGCCACCTAGCACTTTTGCAAAGTGCCAAGCATCTCCAGACACTTAGGACAAGAACAGAGACCACCCCAAAAAGGGAATATAAAAAACATTACAACATGACTAGCTTCTTCTTCATGTTAGAGTCCTCCAAAACAACCCAAATGTCTTTATAATCTCCAAAGACCCATTTGCTCTAATCCCACATAGGAAAATGTGAAAACAAGTAATCTGTTCTGGACTCAAAACCTGCCAGTCAACCAGGCTGCAGAGAAGCATTCACATTATTTCATGAACTTTGAAATGAGGAAGGCACCCCTCAGGTAATCACCATGTCTTATGACTATGACATCCAGTGACCCCAGCGGAGATACAGAAGCTATGTAGTGGAAATGGAATCAGGGGGCACAGCTTGACCAAGGACCTGCAGCTGGGCCACGGTCCCTGCTGTTTTCTCTGTCTGATGGAGCAATGGAGAGGACAAGAGCTGTGCATTACAAGGATTGTGAAAAATTATTCCATTTCCTGGTGAGGGCTGCTGCCACTGTCATTTGGCATTCCCTTTCTCATATGGAAACAATCCAGTAGGATTGTTGTCTGACAGAATTTATATGTGTATTACTTCTCATTTAACAGTTTTGCAACAGGCACATATTACAAAGGACCGCCTGGATGGCTTACTTTTGTGGGAGGTTGTAATCAATTATATAAGCACATGAAAGTGTTAATTTTCCTTTGAGATATCATTTCAGTTTCCTTCTTTACTTGCAATCACTCTAGTACTCCTGGTCCTAGAGAACTTGCCATTCGAGTGTGACTGATGATGCTCCAAGGCCTTCCCTGAGGGCACTAAGCTGTGCTGTTGCCAGCTGTCCAGCTAACAGTTCATGATTTCACCAAAGGCCAGAGAAGGTGGGTCAAGAAAGACTCTGAAGTGTGACACAAGTAGGAAAGAGCAAATTAATTTCCCTTTCCACTGTGTCCAGCATGAGGTGGGGTCTATGGTTGATGGTAGTAAATCCTTTTGTACTGCAGAACCACAACTATGGTCATAGGGATATTAGGCAACATCTAGATTTGGTTGGTTTGTTTCTATTTTTTTTAGTGAAATTTATTTTTACCAGTCTGTTTTCCATCTTTGAACAGAGAAAGAAATAGTAATGACTATGTGCAGTGGATATCTTCTAGTAATAATCCTTTACTATAGCTAGACTTTAAAAGCAGGATCTGTTCTCCCCAAGGCTACTTATTCCCTATCTGAAACATTAAAGTAACTGCTGAATAATTAGCCGTTGATACCTTGGAAATTAATGTTTAAAATGCAGAGGAAAAAAATTGTACATTTTCTTAAAAAAAATATTCAAGCTGTAAGTTGAAAGTGCCTAATCCTTTCAAACACCCCCCACTTCCCAAGAAAACAAAAAAGATTATATGAATACTGTTTACCATATATACCAAGCTTTTTGTCATTTTTGGTGCATTTCTGAAAGCTGTAAGGCAATTAATTAGGCAAACTCTGGGATTTCAACATATTATTGTTCACATGCTGGGTTTTCCTGACATGATAACGTGCATGATATATAAAAATTATAAACAGGTAGAGGAGACTAGAAGTGAATGGAGCAACTGAGGAATAATTAGGTTTTAAATATTTAATATTGTTGAGAAATAATTAGGATTCAAAAGTGGACATAGGTATCAGTCAACAATGAAACCCAAGAAGCTTTCTTAGGTGCATGTGGGCTTTTCAGCCATTCATTCCTGTGTAATTAAAGCTGTCATTCTGAATACACCTGTCTGAAAGTAAATCAATGGAATCATGTCTTTCTGAGTATGTACAGCTTCAGAGCTTTTGCTATTTTCTATTGTTTTGCCCAGTCACAGGAAAATTCAGATAACATATATAATCAGGATCTGTAAAATAACCTCAAAATTTCTGCTGCTGCTTCCTGGAAATACAGTAAATTATCAGGTGGGGTCTGAAATGTGTAGCCATGTTGGAAACTGGAATTTCACACATTGGCCTTTTCACTAGAAAAAAATCCTCATGTTGGTGCATTCACTGTATCTATTAGTAAAAGACAGCTCTGAGAACTCCAGCTCCTGAGCAGACCAATATCCCACAGAAAGGGTGCTGGGTATTTCTACAACTTGCACTTGTCAGCAGTAGCTGGAACTCCAGGAGGGAAAAGAGCTTCTGATCAGTTTGTATGACCATGTCTCATTGACAGGAGGTTCCTTGATACATAGCTGTCCAGTATGACCAGGTAGGCTATGGTCAGTAACTGGTTCATTTTCAAGTTATGGTTGAAGACGACAAGGTCCAAAATATAGGAACCCCCTAAATACATACAAATGTTTAAAATAATCTCTGAAAAGAGAACAACTGACTTGTACTACAGGGTTGCTGCATTGTTTTAGATAATAGTAAATGAATTTCCAAAGAGAAGTATCAGCAATAAGAACCAGAGAAATAAGACGAAAAGGATCTCATGCTCTCCTTGCTTCTTTCTAACTGTCTCCCTTATTTTCACTTGAATATTTCCTCTGCCACCCCTCTATCTGCTCCTTTTGTTTAGAAATTCATCTCATTCCCTCTTGAATTCCATGACGCTTCTTGCTTCAGGGGCCCTTTATAGTAATTTATTCCATACACTTCTAATCCTTCTGTGTAAAATAGTTATGCCTTAGCATTTCTCTTTTTGTTCCCAACTTTCTAATTTTTAGATCATGTCTTCTATCTTCTGTGGTCTTGCAAGAGTAAAGAGCCTGTTTGGATCAATTTTATCAGTCTTCTTCATAATTTTAAAAACTTCAGTTGGGTTACATGAAGTCTCTTCTTTTCCACTGAGAATATGCTCAACTTTCTCAGTCTTTCCTTATAACTTAAATCGTTGATATCTGGTATCATTTGTATAATCGCTCTACACTGCTCCCCTGAAGAGCAATTAAACCTTTACAAAGACACAGAGGCCAGCACTGTATAAATTACTCAAGGTAAGGATCTGAAAGGTAAAAATTATTCTTAAATAAAAATAATTCTGATTCTCTTGATTTAGATGGAATTTCCTCCAGCATCACTGTTCAAATTCCAATTCAATTTGCTATATTTTTAATTCCATTTACATAATGGAATGACAAATTATTTAAAATTATTTGCTACGTATAACAGACAAATTGAAAAAGGAACAGTTTTCTGCTATAAAGATGATATAACAAGGAAGAGGAAGGAAAAATTGGAAAACAAAGAGTTATGATCCAATTGAACTTGACTCTAAGGGCTCATATGCCTTTTCTACCCTTCTAGTGGTCAAAAACTCAAAAAAGTAGTTCTAGTAATGAAAATTTAAAAAAATATGTCCTCAATTACAAAACCTTGGAAAGAGCACACTTCCAGAGCTTGACACTGTCTGTACCTCATTCTGGTTGTCCAGTGCATTTCAGCTTAGGTATAGAGAAAAATACTTGTGCTCAAACCTGCCTATAATCATTGCACTGGCTCATACACCTTTCTCTTGTAAGCACAAGTAATAGTTTCACCAGCAATCATATTTCTTTTCTTGTTTCTTTATCTGTGAGGCTTAGACTTGCCCACAGCCACACTTACTTCACTGTGCTGTGTACATGCCATTTGGGACAGAGGCTGAAACTTTCAGACAGCAGAGTGGCACACTTACATATTTCTTATCTGTTGAATATAAATACAAATATCTTGCTTTAATTAACCACACATACCACAATGCTGTCCGAAAGAATGAGGTACGTTTCAAATATGCTCATTCACACTTCTTTCCTAAGTCAAAATTGTTTAAACCTTTCTCAAACACCTTTACTAATTACTGTTTTCTACAAAATAAAATAAAATACTTATTTTTCAAAGCCCTCCATTGACTGACATGTCTTTAGAACATTGAAGGGTCTGGATGGCCTTAGAGGACTGCACTCAGAAATTTTGTGGTAGAATATGCTCTTTACTGTTTTCATATTTATGGGAGATAAATAAAACTGATCTTTAAATGTCCTTCTCTCATGCCTGAGAAACGTTTCAGTGCAAATAGCAAGTCACTGACCTGCTAACAGTGTAGTACAGTGTATGTTACTGCTGTTCTGACAGCTCAACTAGCTAGCTGAGAAATTAAGATATGTCCTCAACAAGAAATAGCATTGGCATTGATGTCTTGCACGTTTCCCAAATATAGGATGCTTTCTATTAGCTTCAGTGTTGTGTTCTGACATCCCTGCCATCTAACAGGCCAGATTTTATGCTACAATAAATCAGTTTGTCTCCAGGAATGCAGAAAGGTGTTTTTCATATACAACATTTGAGGATCTTTGTCTCTAGATTATTCATATCTTGTCTAGGTATTTAGGTACAAAAGCTACTCAGTTGAGAGGGACAGGAGATCTGCCTTGTAGTGGAATCTGGGCCAGAATCTCTAGACTCTTTTATCTAATCCTGAGAAGAAAGCGTTGTGGTGATCGTCCCAGAGAGGTAAAATGCTGTCTAAAAGAAGGATTCTCCAGAGAAGAATGAAAAACTTGTAAAAAAATCCCTTGTAGTTCTCAACATTTCCTTTCCCAAATTAGTTATTACTTTAAAGTAGGAGATATCCACTAAAAATTGTTTTCAGGAAACCAAGATCTTTTTGGTAGGATGATGTTGATACTATTTTTGTACCAACCACAGTCTTCTTTCCTATACATGCAGTCCTGTCTTCTTTTTTTTCTGTGATAAGTAATCAAGCTTCTTAATTAGTTTTAAATCATTAATTACCCACAATGTGTACATTGCTACATTACAAAATTCCTCATTCCTCCCAGAAAACATTATTAGTTTGTCACCTTACACTTTCCACTCTGTCTTAGAGTTATGCAAACCAAGAGTTTTTCCTCTTTTGTGCCACTGAGACCTACCATCAGAGAAATACTCTTTTGCAGCATGTTAAAAATATGTTCTGTTGCAATAACTGTAAGTGTATTTCTGGCAGAAAAGTCAGGATAAGAAAGAATGCACATAAAAATATGTATTTTCCAATACATCTCAATTTGCTGGACCGTTCTTCCTCACTGTTGTCCACTCACCTTTCTGTGATTTGATGTGCTCTGCCAACCAAAGTTTGCCACTCAGCAGAGTCTTGTTCATGGAGCATATTTCCCTTGCCATTAACTTTAACTCTGTCACTTCACATATGTCACTTATCTTTCTTCTTTTCCTCTTCCTCTCTGTAGGCTCTTCTCAGCTCTCATCCATTGACCTCCTTACTGCTTGTCATTTTCTGCATTTAAAATTAGCCATGTTTCATTGATAAATCTCTTACACTCATTTATGCTCTCAAGGATCTTTGTCTCTCTTCCAAGCTTCTCCACATTCAGCTTAAGATTCTCCTTTCTCTTCTTTTCTCCATACAGAGTATATTTCAGGTATACTGTAGTTCCTCTTATTTTCCTTATTGAAAATACTAAAAAACACCTAAACCCTCTTGAAGAAATTTTGGGAAAAGGCCTTTTTCACTGTGCCTTAAGATCTAGAATTTACAGTGAAATGTCCTTCCCATATTTGCATTATTATATCAAAGTAACTCAATGGTAACAAGAACTAAATTTTGATTTGAGAATTATTTTCTCATTTACATTATATACTATTTATATGATGTTGGAATTATGTTGGAAAAGATCTCCTAGATCATCAAGTCCAAAGTACAATAATATTTGGTAACTGTGCATATATGTGTCATAAAATCTATGTTTTCATAAAATTATGGCCTAAAAAGACAAAAATGGTGTAAGAGGTGGAAGAATCATCATACTTATTTCACTAAAAATAAGGTCCTTGGACACATAGAACTTGGACACATAGAAGTCAAGTCAAGTCAAGTCAAGTCAAGTCATGTAAGCACTGCTCTCAGATCTCAATTGTTGGTTATGCTTAATACATTAGCAGCCTTTCCCTCACTTGTCCCTGGATTTTGATGGAGGTGAAACCAATCAGTGGCTGAGAAAGCAGAGTCTGGAGCTGCCATGAAGAACCCTGCACCATGATGCCCTACATAGCACTGTGTCATAAACATAGCACAACACCAAGGAATCATTAGTGGAATTTAACTCTCTGTGTCCAAACAACTTTGGTATTGGACAGGTTTGAGGTCTGGCTGACCAATACACTTATTTGTCATGCCGAATTACTTTTCCAAGATAAAATATGAAGTTATTTTAAGTTGGTTTATGCTTTTGATGAGAAACCAAGTGTCCTTCGTCTCTGCTTGATAAGTATACTCACTTCACACACACAAAATACTGAGACACCAATAGATAACAGTGAGACCTTCATATCCCAACATACGACTGAGAAGAAGGGACTATGTTCTTGTCAGGATGTTTACCCATACTTGACTTTTGTGATTTGAAAGACCTTACAGTTCTTGAGTTGGTCAAATTGCACCAGAACCAGGGACTGTAGGACTTGGAGTGTGAAATAGCCTCCAGTGTTGTAGGGACAGTGACTCCTGAAAGAGCTAACCAGAGATTTTGCACCTGACACAGAGCTACAACACCCCGGTGAAACTCTCCGTCATGGAAAAAGTAGAAGATTGTAAATAGGCCATTTGGAAGCTGGGGATTCAATTGCTTTTATTAATATATAGCCTGATCCAGAATTAAAGCACCACCATCCAGTGCAGATTTAATCCAGGAGATTCTGGGGTCTGCTGTCTTGGGTAATCTGCGAAATTTTGAAACTGTCTCTGTGAAACCGCATCCCATTTACAAAAATGACCAAAGGTTCACAGGCATTTGGCACATGCTGATTTTTAGGTAAAAGAGGATTGCTCTGAATAAAACAGAAGAGAAAACCTTACAGCAACTTGGGGAACAATCACCTGTCATCTTAGAACAGGGCATATAATAGACAATCTGCTTCAAGTCCTCTGTCACTTCCTCTGAATTTAAATTCAAAGGTAAAATATAACAATGTTATTCCTTTTTGCTGCATAAAGACTTCTTTTTACTCATAACAAAAATAAAAAAAGATGGCTATTACATGCAGCACTTTGGCAATTTTAATCTACACTTTCCATTTTCCCTTCCACATCTAGAGGGCTATTGTATGTCCAGTGGTTTCAATGTACATACCACTGAACATATAAAGAAAGAAACATGTATCGTGCCAAAATCATTTGGTTTTTTAATACAACTTTTCTCTTCCAATTTTCTACTTATAATGAGTGCATAAAAGACCCCTTTTCACCCTATTGTTTTTAGTCTAAAAGCCACTTTATTCTTAATAAAAGGAATAATAAGTGCCAGTTGTAAAATACTCTGTCAATCACTCCAGCACTTACAATTGTGTAACACCTTTCTTTAGGACCTCTTAGAGTGCTTTAGAAAAGATAAAAACAAATAAAATAAAATTACAATTACATTTAAATGCAGAATTAGACTATCAGTTTTAGATCACTTGAATTTTGTTACTAAAGGTTGAAAAGAGACAATGTACCTCTGAACACCCTGCAAGTAGCTGAAAGCTGCAGTAGCCTTGTCCATGCTGATTTTTGAATGAGCTATTTCACAAGACCCTCATTAAAAGCAGCCTGAATTCTAACAGAAAACATCTTCTTTTGCCCTGATTCCCCATTGCTGATACTCTTCATCTTACATTATTTCCATTTTCCTGTTTTTTCTGCTGCATATTGTGTGCACTAGTCGTGGTGGGGGAATTATTTCTTGAGATAAAAAGGTAAATTTTGGATTCCTCAATAAATCCTATATTCAGGTTAATTGGAAAGCGAGAGGAGTGATGAAAGCTCAGTATGCTGGGACCAATGTTTACCTTGTGTATATGTACATTTAATTTAGGTTTTGAGATGAATGTAATTTATAAATGGAGGAAAACAAAAAAGTGAGTCAGAATAGACAATATTCAGTGATAGAAAATGCTGGCTCTCCTCACAGTCACTAGTTAAACGTGTTTGAGACACTTAAATTAGATATCTACAGGACATGTTCCCATGTCTTTTCAAAAGAAGCAGTGCAGCTGTGGGTCCTCAGAAAGGCATGTCAGTAGTTCATCATTCAGTTACACTTTTTCGCAGTTATTTTTGGTAGCAGAGGTCTCATTACAAGATCATAATCCATGGGTTTATGAAACTACTTGTTAAAGGTAATGGGAATGTGACAAAGGTACTGTGCTTTCTTGTTTTATTTTGTTTTTACTACCAGAAAAATCATCTCCTCGAGATATGCTGCTTTCTTCTCTAAGGGCCCCTTCAGATTAAAAAGAAACGACGATCATCTTAATTTAATGGTAAGAAACCTGGTGAAACAGATTATATCCATTTTCTTTCTCATGCCTTAAAGTTCAGCAAGTCTGAGGGGAATTTTTCAGTGCTTTTTCAATGAAATACATAAAACACTGATGAAGGCTATTAAAACTCTTGCACTGTTGGAATGTAAGGAAGCCATCTAGTGAAATCCCATGAGCAAGGCCATGCAATGTCTATTGTATGGTTGATCATCTTCATTGAGCATAAATAAATAGGGAGAATCTGATAAGAACTGACAGTATTTGAGGAAGGAATAAATTAAAACTGATCCCAATCTATAACCAACAAACAATTAAACAAAGAGTAGAGTCTAGCTGACTTGGGCCTCATGCCATCTGAGATGTCCTAGGACTTCCTGTCTAACCTCTACTCTTTCAAAAGGCACAGGTATTCCATAGGTTCTGTGGAGAATTTTCCAGCCCCAGAGAAAGATCTCAAGGCACCTCAAAAAGCAGCTGATCCACATACTTAGGCAATGAAATGGTGCTAATGCCTCACGGGATTTTCCACGTGTAGATATCTAATTTAAAAGTTCTGTTTAGGTGTCTTCATTCCACCTTGGGTGTTCAGTTCAGCTGCATAAACAGAGATTACTAGCATCATTTGAGGATCCTTTGGCTGTCTGTGACATCTACAGAAGGCTGATACATGTGATGTAGTGGATATATATATCCTTCTGGAGCTAGCTGGCAGAGACCTGGTATGTTATCCTTGCATTTTCAGATGACACTTAGAGGCCTATATTTCAGCAGTTGAAAAAGATTCCTATATCTCTGTAGAGTATGACAGCAATCTAGGAAACTAAGTCCCATGCTCTAGGCACTGGATGCTGATTATTTATGCCCTAATCTGGAAAAAAACCCCAAATTCCAGTAGCAAAGGCATACTATGAGGGAGAGGGCAGTGTGCTGGAGGGACAGTCACATACACAGTTTTCTGGGCCCTGGGATGTGACCCTGTGATGTGGCTTCCTTTAACAGCTTCTCTCCTCAGCTGCACAATCCCATCCCCCCATCATAACCTTTGATGTGCCAGCAAAACCAGTTGTGGGCCTCTGAAGTAAATCAGAAGGGGAACTGTTCCATTTCTGGTGGGTCATTTTTTACTGGTTCCAAGTCCCTCACTGTTCACCATGCAGCTGTACAAACAGTGGTGCCAGCACAGGGGAGGGGAGGAGGGAGAGAATGACTTGTGAACTGCAGAAACCAAGACTAAGTAGGCTGAAGCAGCCCTGCCAATGCATGTGTAACCACAGCCTCCGTGACTCTCTGATCACACCCCTGTTCTGAATGTTTTCCTTTTGAAACTTTCCTTCTTCCTGTTTACCTACCGAGACAGATCAGTCACTTGGCACCTGTGTTTGCTTCCTGTATTTCTGCTTCTATTTTTCCTCATGGTCAGTGACTGAACTGCACTGTCACTCTGGCAGCAATAAAAAATTGTCATTGGAATTCCTCCAAAGCAGACCCAGTTGATGCTCTCAGTTTGGCGTATGCCAGTTGTTGGTAGTTTTTACCATCTTTTATTTCTTTCAGACAGTTGGTGTTTAAGATAGCTGTTGCATGGGGAATGAACACTGTCTCCATTGTAAGATTCCAGCATAAGGGATGAAATCAACATGTCTTCCACGTAAATGGGCTCATTATGCCACCAGTTCATTTTCATTATTTCCTTTGTCTTTAAAAGAGACTAATCGTCCACACTGTCATAGTCAGCCTGTATGAGGATGCAAATTAATTTATGACTTATTGCAGTGAAACTCTTGAAAACATATGCAGGACTCTCAGAGCAGAAGTCAATGAGATTTAAACACGTGATTAAAAGAAAGCCCCCACTTAATTCCTTTGTAAACAGGTCATTAGTGAAAAACACCAATACCTGCTGTATAGTCAGCACTGGTGCATCAAAATTGCAGGTCCAGTCTTTGCTGGGTTAGAAGCTGGCTGGACTGCTGGGCCCTGAAGGTAGTGGTGAATGGTGTTGCATTCAGTTTGTGGCCAGTCATTGGTGGTAATCCCCAGGGATCAGTGTTGCAACCAGCCCTGTTTAATATTTTTAGTGATGAGGGGATTGAGTCCACCATCAGCAAATTTGCAGATGAGACCAAGCTGGGTGGAAGTATTGATCTGTTCAAGGGCAGGGGGACTCTGCAGAGGGACCTGGCCGAGCTGGATTGATGGGCCAAGTCCAACAATATGAGGTTTAACAAGACCAAGTTCTGGGTCCTACACTTTGGCCACAATAACTCCCTCCAGTGCCACAGGCTGGGGACAGAATGGCTGAACAGTGGCCAGGCAGAAAATGACCTGGCGGTACTCATTGATGACAGACTGAACATGAGCCAGGGTGTGCCCAGGTGGCCAAGAAAGCCAATGGCATCCTGGGCTGGATCACAAATAGTGTGGCCAGCAGGACTAGGGAAGTCATTCTTCCCCTGTGCTTGGCACTGGTAAGACTGCACCTTGGGTGCTGTGTCCAGTTCTGGGCCCCTAAATTTAGGAAGGACATTGAGATGCTGGAGCATGTCCAGAGAAGGGCAACAAGGCTGTTGAAAGATCTGTAACACAAATCCTGCCTGGAGCAGCTGAGGGAGCTGGGGTTGTTTAGCCTGGAGAAGAGGAGGCTCAGGGGAGATTTCATTGCTCTCTACAGCCACCTGAAAGGAGGCTTTAGCAAGGTGGGAGTCAGCCTCTTCTCCCAGGCTGCCAGAGACAGAACACAAGGACAAGACACAGTTTTAAGCTGTGCCAGGAGAAGTTTAGGCTGGACATCAGGAAAAAAAATCTTCATTGAGTGACTGGACATTAGAGTGGGCTGCCTAGGAAGGTGATGAAGTTACCATCCCTAGAGGTGTTTTAAAAAAGACTGGATGTGGCACTCAGTGACATGGTTTAGTTGATAAGGCGGTGTTAGGTCAGAGTTCGGACTTGATATCAAAATTCTTTTCCAACCTAGTAAATCTATGATTCTGTGATTCTGTGGTCTTTTTCACAGAAAATGTGACATTAAAACTTGACTCAAAACGTAGTAAACTATTGTAGATTTTGAGGAAAATCATTCCCAGGGAAACATTTTCTATTTTTAAAGCAGGGGAATAAAAAGCTCAACGAACTGTTTAACCAGACAAAGTTTTAAAAAGACGCTCTTTAAGGAAAGTTCATTAAGATTACAACATTCCTCTAAATTAATGTTTACTATTCTAAAAATACTTTAGAGCTGTCTATGTACACATCTTAAAAGTATTCAGCGTAAAATCTTAATAGTTTGCTAATGTTTAAATAGCAAATGTCTCTATGTACAGCAGTCTTCAAGTTTGACTGAGTATGAAACAAAAAAGTTAAAAGCTTATAAGAAAAGCCAGCCAGTGAAGAAGGTAAGTACTAACTTGAAAAAAAAGAAATAAAGTACATAAATTATATGGATATAAACCAACCCAAACTCAAATTCAACCTGTAGGATACTTATTATAAAAAAACCATCAGCTTTAAAGATGCATCTCCACTGTTTTTAACACAGAGAACTAAAAGATTATATTAGTAATTTTATATTGTATTAGTAATTCTATACAACTTCACAGTATTAAGTAAAATTTTTAAAACTTAAAACATGCCATTTTTATTAATGGTCCATTTTAAAACCACCAAATATTTTTATGTCAATTACGAAAACAAGGTTTAACGCTGTCAAAAAGCATTACTGCTAAAAACAGTCATTTTCTCAGTGTTTTCATCTGTAAAGCATTACAGTTTATAAAACAATTTTAACTTGGAATACGTAAGTCTCTGTATGAAGGCTTCCATATGTTAAAAATTTTATTTGTGTGTTTGATTTTAAATTGCTTTGAAAAAACAGACAGTTGAGGTTTATAGAATGGAATCTTTCTTTTAGGAAATAAATGTCTCAAAAGTACAGGGCACCAGCAGTAAAAACATTCTTACCACAAATCAGAAACACATTGAGAAGTGTTTGTCGGGTACACCTTCTGAAACCAGAATTTGTTTCTATTTGCCGGAAAATTGAAAAATCTGTTGTATCTTGGCACGCTTGTTTGGCCCCATCCCAGGCTGTTCATGCAGTAGTGGCATTATTGTGCAATAAGGCTTTCAGGACTTATAAAGCTTTCAAGTTCCTCTTCCATTTAATTTCTAAAATGCAATGTATTTTGCCAATGGTCTGCACAGAACACAAGGACACTGTTGTTTTATGAGGTCAAAGGCAAAAGTGTGTATTCCATGATATTTTATTTTTAATAAAATATGAGGTATTTTTAAGAAACAAAGACAATTAATCAGTGTCTCCGCTTCTGCATGGCACCTAGCCAAAAGCCACCAAGCAGACACTTGAAGTTTAGAGATTGTTTTTGCAAGGCTAATTTAAGGTGAACTTAGATGGATTCAAGATTTATAAGCACTACAAAGTCTTGACTGGAGCAAAGTTCAACTAAGTAATCCACAGCTTACTCTGCAGATGAAGTGCTGCAGCCGAAACTTCCCTGTGATTTAGTCTACCCTGAATGAAAATTTTCAAAACAGGCAGAAGGAGTGAGTTTCACTGTTTCACTTCAAAGGTCTCCTAATGACTGAGAGGATTAAACTCTTTTAACCAGTTAAGAAGGTTAGATGATTTTGAGTGAGTAGCTTTACATTCATCAATAATTCTAAGTTGAAAGTTTAAAGATATCATAAGCATGTATGTCCTTTAACTCTTTCAGGGCTGCAGAGCAACAATGCACCTGTTTTTCAATCACATCCAAACTGCTAAATACATGACAGCTGTTTTTAAGTTGCTCAACTGAAGTGAAGTTATTGGTAAGAAGATTAATTAAATTGCTTTACTGAAACATTTAGTAAAATTAAGAACCTTTACACTGCTTCTAAGAGACTCCCTTTTTTCCCTGCTAAATAAATATATAATGCCTGTTTAAAATCATTCTAATGTGAGCTGTGGAGACTTTGATGTTAGTACCTTTTACCTCTAGCATGCTAATGCCATATGTATATTTTATCAAATTAGAAGTAAGTTTCAAATGCTCAGTTCTAGTGACAAAGGTACTGCTGAAGTAAAAAAGCTGAGGATTGTCAAACTGAAATGAAAAAGGTACATGCAGGAAATGGCTATAAATTTCTTCTTTTTATAGGGGAAGACGGGAAATTATACATGATAATAGTAAAAGAACTATCCTTTATCATATCAAGTGGTTCTTCTTAAGTTCTTTTTGCTCACGTTTACCATTATTAGTGCAGTCAGAGAGCCTGGTTAATAAAGAATTACTTCTGCATTATATGATTGTACCTCAAATCTTCTGCAAAGAAGTCAGGATAACACATGTGCTGTGAATTCTGGAAGAATGGCTGACAATTTATTGTGAGTTTTACAGAGCCTACATTAGCATTAGTCCACAGAACTATCCTAAAATAATTTTAAAAAACTCGCAAAAGACAGAGAGGGAATGAGGAAGTGAAGAAAAGGCCATATAGAATTGCATACACTGGATCCAAAATCCCATTATTATTGTTATTATTATTATTATTATTATTATTATTATTATTATTATTATTAACAATAAAAACAACCATCACATATATAATGCCTAGGAGTCATGATACTTTTTGAATAAAAATATCAGAGACAATTGGGAAAGGTAATTACAATTTTGATTGATAGAAGGACCACCCATATCTTCTATCTACCCAGCAAGGTATAGTCCAAATGGACTTAGTTTCTCAAGTTGAAAGTTGAAGGAGTGGGAAATGAGTCAAATCTGTTATTATGGATTTTAGAAGAGACTAAAAAAAGGAAGCATTTTCTCTAGGAATGTCTTAGACACAACCACATCACCAGATTTCTTTTTAACTTTACATAGGTGAAATATATAAAAATACACCGAAAAAATGGAAATTATGCTTTAAAATATTATAATACTAAAAAATATCTGATGGACTATCTCACCAGCTCTTCTTTCCTAGCCATCAAAATCTAATGGAAATATCTTGCTTTTTTGTTTGCTTTGTACATGTAAGCTTTTAAAGCACTGACAATCTTATTGATGTGTGTTAGTGAAAAGCTAATAGATATTTGACTCAGAACTATGATCACATAGTAATTCATGTAAAACTTACAAAGATCATAATGTCAATAGAAATTTCTCTTTGTATACTTTAAGCACTCAAAGTTACCCTTAGCTTCTGTAGAAATTACACATCGGGAAGTCAAAAACAAGTTTTCATGTTCCTAATCAAAATAAGTGGTTTTGCACTGTGACTTGGCTTCAGAAATATGATCAGAGCTGCATATTTGTAAGAGTTTTGATAGCAATTCCATAAAACACGTTTCCAAGTATTTAAAATGTCTTCTTGCAATTAAGTTCAGTGAAGTCATGCTCTGTTTTATTTGTTCCCTTGCTTGCTCTATGAATCTTGCATTTTTAACTACTCTGTGTCCCTCCTTAAGTGTTTTATGGTGCCTTTGTGGATTTTGTCCTTAATTTTTCATTGCTCTCAAGTTCTCCATAATTTACCAAAGCACTGTTGAAATAAATATGTTAAAGATTGAAAGACACAATAGGCTGCAGCCTAAGTATTATAGGTAGACAGTAGCCCTGGCTGATTTCCACTGAACTGATAGAATTCAGTGAGATTAGGGAGATTTTGCCTCGTCTGATGCTTTGCAGAAGTGTCAGTTTATCATTTTGAAGTGTACCTGGTGTGCATTGAAGCTTAGAGTATGTTCCTTGGGTCTGCCTTTTGGGGAACACATTTCACCCTGGAGAAGTTACTAATATTTTAAATATTTTGATAATTAGATGTGTCTCATTTCAGAACCTTTAAAGAGAATTTGAGATTTCATTTTCCTTAATGAAGTGCATAAAAATAAACTGAGCTGTTAAATGAGTAAATGAGATCTACAGGGGAAACAACAAAAAAAAAGAGAAAATTGGCTGAGTGAACAAATCTGAAAATAGTGGCTTAATATATGTACCTTAATGCATCATAAGTACCACTGGATGTGTTTGTTTAATTTCATTACTATTTTCCACATGGCTACTTATGTGGTTTTCAGTTTAACTGGGACAAGACCAGTACTTCATTGAGAAACAGCTTCAAAGGCTGATTGTTGGTCAAAGCTGGAATACCTCTTCTGTGTAAGAGGTACAACGTGATGTGGCTCCTCAAGGGTGCACTTCAATCACTCTCAGAGAGGGGAGCTTTAGGCTGGGTGAATGGGAGTCCCTGTGAGCTGCACTCATGCATTTTGCCCATCAGAAAAGTGGATAATGTGTTTTTCCATCTGAGATTTCTTAGGCATTCTAAAATATTACTTTTTTATCAGTAGGTGGTTCAGCCTGCTTCATAGTGCAGCTGCTTCTTTAACCAATGCCTGACCATGCCACACAACTGCTGGGGGTTTTGTGTTATTAACGCAGTTTTGTCTGGCAATAAGCAAGACAGACGGTCTGCTGGTAGTTCTGGGCACTTCATGAGAGGTTCTCAGCACCTCCCAGTTCTGAGCCCTAAATAATGGTCTGGAAATCAGCAGCGTACTAAATTTCACAGTTTTTTCATAATCAGGTAGGGGGAAAGGTCATGCTTTATCCTATAATGCCTTGACCCTGGCAAAGCTCCATCTATATGTATGAAACACAAAATATAGTTTAAGAAATGTACTTTAAAAATTGATCTAGGGACTGCAAAAGCACTGGAAAGGCTTTAATCCAGATTCTTTTGCAAAAATGGTTCTAGAAAACACAGATGGCTAAGAATAGAATGTATACAATAATTTATCCATGATATGTTAATCTGGAATGAAAAAGTTTGTTATCTTTTTAGTGCAAGTGAAACAGATAATCTTAATCCTTGGGAGATTAATATTTTAATCCCTTCACAAGGAATTGAGATAGTACTGTGGTATCTACTCAATGATAATTTCAGTGCTCTAAGTAATATTTTTTCCATTAGAAATATTTTTTTCATAATTAGAATTAACAAATAGGAAAATAATTATAGGCATACAGTATGCACATTTCCCTGGTATTAATGTTACATTTGAATTTTTTTCTGAAAAAACAGTAGAAGGATTTTTTATTCAGGATATTAAGATTTTTTCAGACAATTTCTGACAATTTCTGAAAATCTGCAGTCCTTATGTAGGCAAAACTCTGTGAAATCAATAAATATGTTCTAAAGATGTTACCAGGATTCTGAATATAACTATATAATTTTATCCCGTTAAACTACCTCAGACCTTTTAGGGGATGGGTAATGCTCTACTATACTGATTTATTCCAGAGAAAATTGCCCTTGCAGTCTGTTGCTGACTGAGATCAAATATGGACTGAGGCATAGAGGAATTTGGTCCAATGTATGTAATGACAGTACAGTCCTGACCAGCCACACATGTACTCATTTCAAGTTGTTGTCTGAACTGCTGGGGTATTTTGAGCTCTTAAGCTCTTTTCCAAATTTAATACCAGATATTAGTCCTACTGAAATGGATGGGGAATGAGAAAAAGTATCAAATTGCCACCTTTAAAAAGCAGATCTCAAGTGCTTTTATAATGTTCACCAACATTTTTCATGGTGAACCCTAAAAAAAGAAGAAAAGGGGCTTTTTCCATACAAATTTAATTGTTGAGAATCATACAATATATTTGTAAACCTTAGAAATATTATAAATGTTTTTCTCTCTAGGGTTTCTCTCTTTCAACTGTCTCAAGCACCGTGGCTGCATTACATCTAGTGAGACTGGAGGGTTTACTGATGCTTGGGACAGATGAGAATTTCATACCTGTCCATCTCTGCAAATAATCCACAAAAATTTAAACCAGAAAGAAAACCAGCTGCTGCCATTCAGCAAGAAGTCTATTACGAATCCCTAGGTGGCATGGAAAGCATTTAGACTCATTTCATTCACATGTCAGGTAAAGACTTTCATTTAGAAGTGAGATGAATGCTGAATAATGGACCTTTTGAATAATGTAATTAAGAATTCATTAAAGCAGCCCTTAAAATAAAATCTCAAGAATTCAATGCATGTATATTTTCTCCCTCTAATGTACTAGAGGCTCAAATGAATGAATGGAACATAATATAATACTGATGTTTACAAAATTTTCACATTTAAATTAGATGAACTCTCAATATAATACAATATACAATTTTTAATGGCTTCTAAGTAGGAACAATTAGGATTCTTGAAAGAGATTGGTGTCCTTGTTAGGAAGAAAATTAACGTATCCAGACTGGTGCTAATGTCTCAAAGTCTGCCTTTTGCAATACATGTTTACTTGAAAAATCTTGACACCACTTAACTCCATGAAAACTCTCACACCAATAGTTTTGTTTCATTCAATGTGTATAAAACGATTTTGAACAAGCAAGAATAAAAATTCTGATATGGATTTGTACCCTACCTTTCTGATTCTCAGCAAAGCAGATCTTCTCTGTGAAATGTCCTCCAAGATGTTCTCTACATCATACCCAATCATTGAGAAGATTTTGTCTTAATTGCACACAAAACTGGAAAACGCAGCATTTGCTCACAAGCTGGTATTCAAAAAGGCACTGAGTTACACACTCAGCATCCACCTAGGATGGGGTGTTACTGAGAAAATAAAGGTTGTCTGTATGTTCTGGAAGTGTATTTCCAGTTTTTGACAGTGGGAAGTCTGGGATGGCAATTTCAGAGGCAGGACCATCCTTACCAAAATCAGACTCTCTCCTCCATCACCTTCTGTCCATGAGTAGGACAACATCCAACATCAACAACATCATGATTTTGAAGGGATGCCTTGGACTTTTTTTTCATGTTCTATTCATGTTGAATTTGAAGGTGAACTTGGTCTATTAGAGGATAAAGGCTTGGTCCAATTTGCACACATGGATATGTGCAGAAGGACAGGGATGGTTCCATGGGCCTTGACCTCTGGCATACAAGGATATGAGTGTCAAGGAAGAGATATATTTTAAAGGATTTAATGATGACAGAGGTCCTTGAATATGCATAAGTGACTAAAATTGGGGTGGAAGTTAAATATCTGACCAAGAATCTAAGCAAACAAGACATTTATGTCACTGTTCATGGCTTAGATTTTATTTCTGTTTCAAACAGCCAGAGTGAGTTAAGATGAATTCAATTTAGATTTGTCCTCAAACAAGAGAAAAAAAGGGTGATGAATGGTTTGAAAAAGTTTTTATGTTGACAGAACAGTAGTATCTCAATATAAAATGTGGAATGATAACTGTCTAGACTACATTTAGACTTATTAATGCAAATGTTCCTCCCAGTACTCAAACCACTTTCTGGTTTTTTGAAGAAAATTTAGTTTATAGAAAGTAGGACTAAATAGGGCCAGAAGGACTGTTCCTTGTTATGGACACTTTGCAAAACATTAGAAGTCCTTAACAATTCAGACAATACTGACCTGCATTTTTAAGAGGGAAGTATTAGGTCCTGAAAAATGTTTTCACCTTTACTCAGGCCCAGTTTTGGGAATCTATCTCTACTGTGCCATAATAAGAATATAATCACAATTCTACAGGCTTCAGCTGATGGAGGTGGTGGCATATTTATTCCTTTTTCTCTTTACAGTAATGTATTCAGAAATGTGGAAGACAAGTCCATCCTGTTACCTGTTCTTGTAGTGATGCTGAACGAAAAATCTGCCACTTCCGCAACCTCTGACTATATTGTCCATCATGTTTCTCAGACTTGGGAAGTCCCCATATAGAAAATACACAGTTCACATAGGCAGCATATATTGAAAAAGAGAATGAAACAGACCTCAACAGGCCACTGCCAGATGCTTATTTTTAAAGAACAAAACTTGGCAAAGAGAGATTTTATCACACTTGTTGATGGAAAAAAACTGAGAGATTCGAAGTACACAAATCTTTTCCTAGGCTATCAGAAAAAGTAAAACCAACCAATAAAACCAAAAAATAAAACAATCATAAGCTGGCATTATTACAGCCTGCTTTTACTCTAAGTATCAATACGTGGCCTCCCGAATGTTTTCAAAAGACCTGCTCAGTTGTTTACAAGGAAGATGGTTTCCAGTGTCACAGGATGCAGATCAATGAAACTTCTAAGCTGATGTATTCATGTACCTTACTTTCCTCCACACCTTATAGGTCTCTGGCATGTATCAGTTAATGGTGTTAAGAATTGACACTCAAAATTTAACATAACCAATTTTATCCAGTTTGCAAGAGACTATAAGTTCTCATGGAAGTGACGAAGACACCTCAGAGGATATGTGGAAATTTCCAGAAATCACTTTTAAATAATTTTTAACCTGGTTTCTTTCAATTATGAACCCATATTTAGTTTTTCTGCCTGCACAACCAGTCACTGAGCTTCTCTTTGCCTCTGCTGCTTTCTGGGCTGAGCATGCTAGCACACTGCAGTGCTAAGATCACTAGTTTTCATAAAGCATCTTACAAAGCTGTTCTGAGAAAAGGTACTGCAGAAGCAGAAAGTGTTCTTGTTGTGACATCACTTTTGGTGGGCAGAGCAAGTGTGCACTGAGAAATTTAAGGGGAGGAGCAGAAGTGTCAGAAGGAAGCTAGACAGCTGTCAACAATACAACAATTTCCAAATTGCTCTTGTAAGCAAGACAAAGCAGGTGATTTCTCTAAATCATTTATCTCACAGAGAAGTTTCTGTCATTACTTCGTAAGAAGGTTATTACACTGGTACATGGGAACCTACGGAGCCTTCAGCTCAGACCACATGGGCCTAATGGATGATTCTGCCCTGAAGGGGAGAGTCCATCCTTTCATTAGGAACTTAGGAAAAAGGCTGCATTTGATGGCAGTCCCCCAATGTCTCTTGTAGTTAATCAATTGCCATATGTGCCAATCAGGCTAGGTAGAGCTACAGGCAACTCTTTTTATTTGTGTCTGGGAGACTGGGAATAGCCTATGCAGCTGGGAAGCCAAGGAAACCAAAGGATTTTCCAGAAGCCAGCAGTCAAGGAGGTAATTTATTGCAGGAGAAACCCCAGAGCAAGAAATTAAATAAAATAAGGTAGTGATATGTTTTACATTACAGAATTTCTCTTGGTATGGGTATCAGCTTCTGAATATTTCAGCAACATGGCATCTCATCTCTCATCTACATATCCATTGAGAAGTTTTCAGCAGAAATTACTCTTTGTTCTGCAGCACAGACCCAAGCTGACTTGCAACTCACTGCTGTACTTGAGACCTGAAAACTGAATATACTTTGTGATAATTTTAGGATGGCTTAGTCTTTACTTCTGTCTAACTAAACTACAGGATTATCATATGAAACTTTTTCAAATGACCAAATTAATCACACATGACAATCAATCTTTTATTTTTCCCAATAGGAACAATCTGTTTCGAGTATTTGTGGGGGTAAAGGGGGTTATTTAGTAATGGAAGTTTATGACTTGTGACAGTGCTTTGAATTACACATCATCTTGTCCTGGGAAACCACTAAAAATAAGATTCCATGCTGTCTCCTCCAGAGGCATCTTCTTCTGCCTTCCTCTTGTGTGTGTATATCTAAGTATGTAGCTATGTTTGCATATCTATCTATCCGAAGAAAGAAAGAAAGGAATAAATTCTTGCCTGTTTACTCATCTAGAGAATAAGAAGGATGCAACACATTTGATACTGTCTTTATGTGATACAGCATAAATTGGAGCTAAGTGCTCTTATCAAGGAGGCACTTCCAACCATTCGTGTCAGTGGTCATATCAACCCACGGTCAGTCGAAAAATTTAAGATAAGTGTCGCTTGCATTTTAAATTGATCTTTCTTTAGAAATAGAGATGACAGTTCCGAACATAAAATTGACAAGTCTCTACATAGACACCATGTTCTTCATATGCTGAGGATGGAATCTTTAACTTTTAGGTTTATGGTGATTTGAGCTTTGCTAGATGCCAAGTGTTCACCAAAGCCATTCTATCTTTCCCTTCCTCAGCTGGACAAGGGAGAGATGAGTTGAGATATGAACAGAGAGATATCTCTTAGTGATTACCATCACAGGTAAAATCAAAAAGAAAGACTTGGGGAAGTTACTTGAGTTTTTAGTAATCAAAATCAGAGTAGGATAATGAGAAATTAAAAAAATCTTAAACACCTTCCCCCTCACCCTTCCCTCCTTCCCAGGCCTAACTTTAGCACTGATTCTCTACATCCTCCTACCCAGGAGCGCAGAGAGATGGGGAATGGGTGTTATAATCAGTTTATCTCGTTATTTCTGCTGCTCCTTCATCCTCAGGAAGAGGAGACCATCCTTTGCCCCAGCATGGAGTCCCCGTTTTCCCCTGAGGTGCAGTTCTTCAGTAAACAGCTGCTCCAGCACGGATCCCCTATAGCGTTACAATTCCTGACAGCAAACCTGCTCCAGTGTGTGCTCCTCTCTCCACAGGGCCAGGTGTCCTTCCAGGACCCTGCTCTAGTATAGGCTTCCCACGGGCTGCATGTGAATATCTGCTCCAGCACCTCTTCCCTCTTGCTCTTCACCATCCTTGGAGTCTGCAGGGCTGTCCCTCTCACATATTCTCACTCCTCTCTTCTTGAGCCACAGATGCTTCTGTGCAATAATTTTTTCCCCCTTTCTAAATACATTATCCCAGAGGTGCTACCACTGTCAATGTCTGGCTCAGTCTTGGCCAGCAGTGGGTCTGCCTTGGAGCCAGCATTGGTTCTGTCAGACATGGGGGAAGCCCTGAGCAGCTTCTCACAGAAGCCACCCCTATAACCTCCCCTGCCACCAAAACCTTGTACAAAGCAAATACAAATACAAAGCAATACTCTATAATACCATTATAAAACAAAAGCTAAAATAATGGTGGGAACAGTTCCCTGTGTTTCCAAAAACTATTTTAATTCCCCAGTAACAAAGATTGTTAGCAATTCCAGTTGTTATGAGACAGGAGACTGTCTGACATGGAAACGTCACAGCTTGAACATCTCTGAAAGGAGACCAAGGATTAAGAATATTTGTACATTACATATTATGGAATTAGTTACTACAAATATGCCATGTTCTAGAGAATAATCACTGTTGTTTCGCAGTTAGATTTCTGGTTTTTCTTTATTTAAATACATGGTATGATGGACTGAAGTGAAGATACCTCTACCCATCTTTAAATTGTTTTTCTGGGCAGAGAAAAGGCTGTTTCAACCTTTTAACAACTATAAATCACTGAAAATTGTGACTCATCAAGTGCTAATCTCTATTTCATTTGCATAAGTAGTGATATTTTGAAATATTCAAACCAACATATCACTTCACTATGACTTCTCTTTAAGTCATGTGAATAGTCCCATTATGGGAGCAAACTATTCCAATGTTAATTGTCCTTGTAAATGCTACCAGTTCATGGTGACAAAGAGTAATGAATCACAATAGAGATTGTAGAACTTTTTCTGGGTAATTAGAACTTCCCTAAAATCATCTCAGCTACATTTAAGGCCACTTTGCTCTCATTCAGGCAATATAGGATTAGTATAGAGAGTGTGGTCTATTGTAACAAGATCCCTAAGGAACAAATGAAGAAATACTCAAATATTTGCTCTAGTTCATATGAAGATTATTGCTAAGGAAAAAAAAATGGTTATCCTTAGACAAGGGGCTGAAAACCCTAACAATCTTACAAATCATTGTTTTCTCCTGATTTTTTCCCCTGTAACCTCATTTTCTACCTCTTCTTTACTTCTCAGTTGTTGAAAGGAAAATACAAAAGAAATGTTCATATAGATAACCAGTAGGATGCCAGAAAGGGCCTTTTTCAGTGAGAAATGATGTGTTGCCCTCTGGATAATCAATTGTCCCTGCAACACTTTAGGATTTTTCATGCACTGAGATGCAAACTGAGCAATTTCTCCTTTTTTTTTCCCCCTATATAGTTTGTTAATACTGGAAAAGCAATTGGACAGTGGGGCCTCCTCATTCTTGGCACTATTTCAAAAGCAACTTGAAATGCCCTGACAGCAGTTCTTCTCACAAAGTAACGTGAAGGTTGTGACACGGACCAACAAAAGGCTGACACACTGTCGTTATCTCACCCTGTTGTGCTTAGGTAATGGTGGAGCTTCAGATGTGTGTGTGATGTTAGCATTATATGTTCTTCAATAACAAGGTGCCAGAAGATGAATTGAATGTTGAGCGTCGTCTTTAACTTTGAATTTCTAAGTTTAGACTAGATCTTTCTGTAATATTAAAGACCGACTCTACATTTATTATTGAACTCACTGATAATAAACAGATCAGTTCCTCAGAGATGGCTAGTATTTTTCAGCATAATATTTTCAAAATGAGTATGCTCTGCAAAAATGCAGCAATAAAGTTGCTGAACTGTTCTCTCACACAGCTAATCCAATGTATTAAAAATCCTGGCCATAAGCTGGCATCCACAAATTTCCCACCTGTCCAGCAGGGTTCAAAACTGGGGTTTGTTCTGAATACATTTCTAGTTTTAACGAACTCAAACCCACTATAAATTGTTTCTCTTATAAATTTAATGGGACAGTTTACCCAGATCTGATATTCTGGGACTGAGTTCCACCACAGCCATGGTAAAATAATAAAAATAATTAGGTGGGGTACAGCACAAGCACTACCCTCATATTTTTGTAAAATTGGCTAATATCAATCACTGTATAAACCACTCTTGCCTGTTAATGCTTAGTAGTTTCCAGTGTCTGTAAAAAGAGAACTCACATGATTCTCTGTAAAGCCAAAAAAAATTGGCTCCTCAAAGATAACAAATTCAGTATTTTTACACTCTCCTGTTACTTTAAATTGAAGTATTAACTGCGCTTCTCTTTTTACATTCACTGTATTAGTGTGTTATGGTTTTTGGTTTATTTCCCTGAAATCTTTAACTGTTATTTTTCATGTAATTATATAAACATGATCAAGAAATGCCCTTTTGCAAGCTTTTTGCTGACCTGGTTGCTTTTGAGAGTAGCATCAATATAGACTTAAATTTTCTGGTTTGCATCATGATAGCTAAACATAGAACACCAGAGCATTGTTTTTCAAAAAGGCGAAGGATGCTATTCATTTCACTGCCAGGTCTTAGGTGATTTGATAGTCATCTGAGGTCCTGTGTCTGGGAAGAAAATGCTCAGATCTTTCAGAATCACTTTTCTTGGAACCTTTCTTTATTCTTGTGTTAACATTACATTATGTGAATGAGGTATAAGCTTTAATTCCCGGAGTAGGTACTCATTGTTCAGAAAATTTGCGGGCAGAACAAGTAAAATTTGCTTTGTGAACTCTCTGTGGGAACCAAATGACAAGCTCTGTCTTCTCTACAAGAGGAAATAGCTGGCATGGTATTATCCAGTTCCTGAGACAACATTTTTCACCCTTTTCTTTGATCTCTTTACCCTTTCCTCAGAAGTCTTGCCCAATCCATAGCAAGCATCTTTCATCTTTGACTCTTGATCCTAAAGCAATTGAGAATAAATGCTGTTAAAAAGCATATCAGATAGTATCCTGCAGGATTCAGCCCTTTAAGACAGGGTCATCCTGGGGGAGATGAGGAAATTTTCCGTTTTTCTGAGAATTAAGAAGTTAGGTTGGAATTTGACAAATATTGGCATCTGTATCTCTGCACATCTTCCTTTATAGTCAGTGGAGAAAAACTTGCACTTCTAGGGTGCAATTAATGTCAGCCTTGGCTAGAGGTCTCAAGTAGGTGAAATGAATTCTCCCCTTCCTTTTTTTCCTGGGACAAGTTCAGATTAATTCACATTCCTGAAGTCAGGTGGATAATTTCCACCCTTAAAGTTATATAGTGTGCTCTAAAATTACCAGCTTTAAGTATGGGCTTCTGAAGTAACCAGAGATGCGATTTTGCAATAATTATTTTTTGATGTGAGTAAACTTGAAATCACACGAATTGCACCCTGAGTACCAGTTCCTCGCATAACTTATATTCCTCAGATAACTGAGACATACTCAGACATGAATGTGGTGGCTAAAAAGGACGCAACTCTTTGCACAGAGGTATGGGGAAAAGGATGTTTTAGGAAAAAGTAAAAAAGGCAGGAATGTGGTCTCTATCATATTCATTGTTGCTTATAATCATCTCTGCAGAAGCACAGAGTCATGCTTGTTTGTTTTAGAAAAAAACCCTGGTTCATGCATAAGAAAATATATTAAGTATTCTAAAAATTATTTCTTTTTTTCTACACGTAGCAGAGAGTCAGGGGTCAAATTGTCAGTTGCCGTAATCCCCATGGGATTTATTCACATTCATTATTGAGATGGTCTGGATCCTGGGCTCAAATAGGCTGGCATAGCCTTATTGAAGACAGAGAGAATGTGTTGATTTTTTACTAGATAAAAATGTGGTCCTTGAAACCAGTAATTTTGACTAAACTGTGCTCCAGGTCAAATTATTTTCAGTATTTAGCAATATCTGGCATTTTCTTTATGAGTGTATCTTATCAGCACTCAGTGTATCCATAAAGAAAAATCCCTGCAGTAGTGTTACAACAGTGAGTGGCAAAATGACAGCCTCAGTGTCTGTTTTCACTCTTTATCCAAGAAGATGTATATATTAGTCTGCTTGAGGATGATCCTTTGCCATCCAAATCACCTAACCTGTTGTTTAGTATCTGTAACAGAGTCCCTGGCACAATATTTTTTGTAATATTTTTTTAACATTTAAAGGCACTATTGTGTGCAGATCACCTCGGTAGAATAATGCACTGGTGCAGAGGAGCACTAAATCAAATGATAAATTGAGTGTAACATCATTTATGTTAGCTATGCACAGAAATATATACATTTGATGGTCATTATGACACATGAATGTTCAAAACGAAAAGTGAAAAATACATTTCAAGTTCTGTATATATGAAAAACTGACAATGATCTGTAATTTGCGTCTAGCATAAAATTCTATAAATCTGCTGGTGTTTTCAGCATTGAAAGCTTGATTCTAAATGGAAAGGTCATTATCATTATTAAGTTTTATAAGAAAATCAGTACGTGTACTAGTATCTATTTAATAACTGAGACATCATGAATGTCAGACTTAACACACTTTGCTGGGTGCTAATAACTCTTTAAGTGTACCCTTGACTCGAGTCGAAGGCAGTATTGGAATTTTTATGTTATCTGAACTGCCTGGTAGCATTTAAAAGTACTTCCATAATAGCCAGGTAAAAATATAGTGACTTCACACAACTTTAGCTAATTTTGCTCCTGTTTCAAAGGTTAAGCTAAACTCCTTTCTCTAGCCTTGTGAAAGAACTGGATGTGCAGACAGGTGAGCCACACTGGACCTGTCCTACATAACCATTCTCTTGTTTTTACTGGAGCATAATGTGCTTCTTGCAAAAAGGATGTGCCAGTCATGACAACAAAATAAAGTCTTTTGTACCCAAAATACGTGCCTGACAAAATATTATTTGCATCAGTGTCAAAACTACTTTTTGAAATGTCTTGGTGGAATAGTGCTGTCTAAATATAAAATACATATTTATTCAGCATGTTTTTAAACTTTTGTAAATCCTGTATTATATTATCTTTAATTCAAGTCCAGTGGAAAGTTAATACAGCTTGTTTCTTTTTCCATTATATATTTAAATTAAAAATTGGAAGATGCAATTCCTATTAATGAGTTTTGTAGGGGTCTTTAAGTATTACGTCCCTAGGCGAGTTTCTTACTTGATATGAAGTCCTCATAAGAGGTGCTTGTGCACTTGATTAATTCATAAATGGCATTGAGGGCTGCATATTTGCACAATTCTTGTTAAAGCACAGAAGTCTGCTGTTTCTCTGTCCAATGTATTGCCAGTTGTGGAGCCCATATTATGCACCTAACCACACAGCTGTTTAAGTCCCATATTTTCCAGGTACTCCTATCTATGAAACATTCACCTCCTGTGGAAAAGGTCAAAGTCCCTTGGCAACAGTTATATCAGCTCTAAAGCAAAACAGAAGACTAAAGAAATGTTCAGACTGTTGAAAAATAAGACCAACTAAGGCAAATGAGCAGCCAAAACTATTGCATTTCAAATCACTGAACAGAGCTTCTAGCATCTAATTAAATTCTAATCTACATAAGGGATGACAATAAAAATGTATTGATATCTTTAGATATTTACTCAGACTTTGGGATGAGAGGGAAGGCCAGTCACAAATGCCTATGCAGGCAGCAATACTCTGTCCTGACCAATAAAATGTAAATATACAGGATGAAAGACAAGTGAATACAAATTCAAACATTTTTTTACAACTAATTTTTGTAGACTAAGAGCAGTGGTTTTTCTAGTGAAGCCAAGAGCACTGACCACTTGCCAACATGAGCTGAGAATTCACCAGTATTTGAGAGCTATCACCAACAAACTGGTTTGCCAGGATATTCACAGAATAGAGTAGAAATAGGCAAAACTACTGTTATAGCACACTCTCCTAAAAGCCACACTGTTCTTGGCTTCATATTGCAATATAAAACTGTACCTCATTTATTTCTATGCAAAGAAAATGACAGTTGTTAAAAACTTGTTTTACTAAACATACCATTCATTGGAAAGACTCAATTTATTCCATATTGGTACTGTTCAAACTATAGCAGGAGGTCTGTTGCACTACATGCTTACAAAGGCAAAAAATACATGGACAACCTTTTTATTCAAGGCAGTAGGCCTTCAATTTGCTTTGCATTCGGAAGCTGAAGAAATGATCTGACACTTTAATCTTGTGCCTAAGGACCTTTAACTCAGAGAGAGATGCTTGAAGTTCTCACCATCTGCAAAACACATTCACTTTATGTTAACATTTTCTTTTTTAAAAATGTAGAAATTAATCTTAGGGCACAAAGTGAAAGTTAATTTGCTCAATTGATTACTTGTTTCTCATATTTTGGGGGGGGGGGGGGGGTTTGCCATTCACTTTAGACAGGGAATTCAACAAAATCTGGCAGCACTCCAGCAGTATTTAATGAAAGGCAGAAATTATCATAGCCCAGACTTCGAGCCATTACATACCAATGGGTCAGACCACCTTACACGTATATGTCCAGATTATGCCATTTCTCTCTCTTCTTTAGTGGTTAAAATGTTTAATTTTTGACTTGACTTTAGTTTCTTTTCATGATCTAAATAAGTAGAGGATAATTTTACAAGAACAGGTTTCTCTCTGCTCCAGTTTTCAGCCACTTGTCAAACAATTGGATGCTCCATGTGGTCAGCTTGGTTGTAAACTGTGCTAAAAAATAAAAAATTCCTGGCATCGACATAACTAAACTAAAAAAGCTGCATTAAATTCTTTGGGGATTTAAAAAATAACCAAGATCAGTTAAAGAGAAAAATCAAAAAAAGAGAAACACAAACTGATATATTAAATTAAAGTAGATCCAATTCCTTGTGTCAGAAAATGTGAAAGCCAACAAAATTTAGAGGCCATATTTGGATTAATTCTTAAGGATGGGCCTAACTTTGAGCTCATGAACAGCTGTTTCAGCTCAGGTGAGACCATACAATTGCTCAAAGACCCAGGTGTGAATAATGTACTTTATCAAATTAAAGCCATTGTGCAAGAAGAATACAGTGTCACCATATAACAACCATGCTTCCCAGGAAGGAACTTTTTTGTGTGAATAAGAAGTGCTGCTATTGAGGCTGTGTACAATCAGGCTAAAAAGTCTTCAGTGTTCTTTGTTTCACCCCACTAGGGTGCTGTCTTTTCCCATATTATTATTTTTGCATGGTCTCCGGTAATTTAAAATCTCAGAAGGCTAATAGTTCTCCTTAAATTGTAGCCTGCACGCCATTACAGATAGTTACAGTACAGTGCAAAGTCTATTTGCACACTATACATCCTATAGTTGGGTTTTTTGAAAATCAGGAAATGTCAGAAAAAGTCTTTATGTCCACTGTCTCAGATGTCCTGAGACAAGTTCAGCCCCTGAAGTATGCAAAGTAAAATCTCTGTGTGATTGATGGGTGATGCTTCTGCTTATATCAGTAATGAGGTACCATTTTAGACCAATTTAGTCTAGTGCATAAATAGCACTACAGATGCTGCAAAAAGGGACACAGTCCCTATTGTGTCTGCTCTGTGCCAGCTAAATAGCATAAAGATTTCTCCTTTCCATAGGAGTAGTAGTCCACAATGAGGTGTATCTGCCTCTACACTGAGAGTTTTACATCCCTGTCAGAAAATAGATTTCAAAAGGGGAAAGATAGGCAAAGATGCTGTTTTACTGAGTTGCCAGTTTACTTCTTTACTGCTATTTCTTAGAGCAACACAATTCAGTTTTAAGGGCATGTGTGGAAAACTACATTATGGTCTAAAGGGAGCTTACAGTTTGTTGTACACACGGTACTGTGCAATTGCAGAATGCTCCAGTTATACATGTCCAGGCAGTGCAGCAGGGACACTCGCTTTGGTTCTTCTGCTAATACCATCTGACACAGTGCCCTGGGGGGACCTGCTGGGAGGCTGTGTATTGCTGAACTCTTAAATGGTCAAGCTTCAGTTTTACATGTCACCATACGGATGGAAGATTAAGCAAAACGTAACAAGGCTTGTGCTTAGAAAAATAAAGAGGAGCTGACATCCTGCTCAACTGCTTTCACAGAGATCCAAGAGAGAAATGAGCACAAATTAGAAACTTCTAGGGCAAAAGCAAAACTATGCTCTTTACATTGACAGAATCAGGCCACAATCCTGCCCCAAATTTCCATCAAAACAGAAAGGTATGGGAATGTAACACTTAATGATTATTCACTTTATAGTATAGACCTGATGTGAACACCAAGGAATCAAGGTTGACAGTCCAAAGAAGGCTTTGATGGCTTCTTAGACCACTTGTCCAGGTGCTGTAATCTGGGATCAATACACAAAGAGCCATAATTCAAAGACTATGAGTTTTGCATCTATAGAGCTTTGGAATTTACTATGTTATCTAACTGCAACAGTAGCAAAAGAAAAAATGAATTACTTATCGCAGCTTTCAGTGGTCCTCCAGCATATATTCCAGGTTAATTAAACAGCTACATACTGAATGTCATAACAGCCCTGTAATGTCCTAGGAAAAACAGTCACATCATAACTCCTCTGATTAGTTATGTTGACATAAGTAAACTGTTCTGGCACCTGTGCTTAGGGTGCATCTAGCTTACTAATTTAGTGTGCCAGGGAGAGTTTTCCTGGTTCCAATTTGCTTTGTACTTGGAAACTTGCAGCTCATACTAGAGACACTGCTGGCAGGCTGAGCAGTGACTTCTTGGTGGAACTGCAGCCGAAGACACACCCAGGGCAGCCCTCTAACCTGCCCTGAAGCAATGGGGACACAAGTGCCTCCAGCCTTCAGCACCCTGCTCAGAAGCAGTGTGTGCCTGAACCAGTCCTTGCTGTACAGGTATTTTTCAGGCATGGGGTCCTAGAGCCAGAACACATTTTGCTAAATGAAAGCCTAGGCTTTTCCTCTTTGCACTACACCATCTGACAACATAAAGTCCATCAAGCTAGTTCTGGTTTCTCAGAATTTCACTTTGCAGTGTAGGCAGCGTGGTTGAGTATGAGAATGACCTGGCATTTGCCATTGCTGCTGTTGTGTTACCTCTACCTGCAGTTCCCCAGAGCTTTCTTTTGGGAGGTACAAGTGGGGGGAATCACATTCTGCATCCAGTTGCCCTTTTCTTACTTTGCCTGCCTATAGGAACTTGCCAGTAGTCAGAAGTGAGTCTGTCTTTGCCCATTCTCACTGGCTACCTGCTGACCACTAAGACACAGTGGTTTAGTCTCAAATTCTATCAATATTTTTGAGCAAGACAATGTGGCTATGTTAATATTAACAAACAGTGTGGAGCAAAAGGACCAGATCTCCAGAGTAAAACATTTGCTTTTGAGGGATTAAATTCTTCACTATCCATACTGGTGCATTTTCTACTTCAGATTAGCCCTAGTTTGGTCACATAGACCATAGGTTGACTGCGTTTCTGGGACTGAAGAACATTAGGCGTGTGCCAGAATTTTACTCTGTGGAAACTTTGCTATCATTGCTGCACTTGATTTGGGTGAGAACACTTGCGATAGGTAGCCTATAAATGCACAAAAATTCATCCCTTTATCCAGAGCTCTGAGTATCACAGGAATCAGCACAAAAGGATGACCAGCACTTATTCTAGTTAGGAGGTTATAAGATATGATATAGAGACTTTTGTAATGCAAATGGTGTAGGTAAATGGAATAGTAATATCAAAATTTTTCTTCTCTCAGACAAAATCTCCAGTTATTTCAGATCATTTGTTTAGACAACACTAAAAACTGGAAAAAATTAAAACTGAGGAACTGAATGTTAAGCCAAATATTTGAAGAACTGTGTTGCAGCTTCCCATGCATATTTTCCTCTCCTACCAATTGGTGTCTGTTTTGCCCATGTATTGGCATCTCTTGGTTACACAGTACTGGACTACGAAAAATTTAGTAAAACGTGAGTGATAATCCATTCCAAAATGGACATTTTTTTCCACAAATAGTGGAGATGCGCATGTCCATACGTCTGTTTGTCTCAGGGTATAAGCTCTCAGTCTCTTACAGAAAAAGATTAATTAGATGAACTTTGAATTTGTCAAAGAGATAATTTAATTGTGAAGATAAAGCAAGAGTGAGAAAATTACAGCATGAAAATGCTTGGCTTTCCTAAAGTCAATGGGAGCTTTCAGAGGAGTCAGTACTTCATCCTGTATGTTTTGTTTTTCTTCAAATGTCAGTTACCTGCATACAACATAAATACGATGTGGTCAGGGAAGTGTACAGTGAATAGCTGAAACAGTTAACAAAATCAATAAATGTAGGGAAAGTAGATGAAAACATAAACCAGACTGAGATATTTTTTCCAGACCAAGATTTTTAAGTCTTCTGTATTTTGTCATTTGTTAAACCACAAATAGTTATAAACAGAGCTGCAGTTCAGAGAGTCTTTGTTTCTAACATAAACAAGGTATAGGGCATAGCTCTGTATGTCAGCCAAACATGACTATAAGTTACAAAAATGATATATATGTATAAAAGAAGTGTCAGACCATAATTGAAAAATTGTATTTGGACATGAATAAATGTAAGGAACACACTTAACTCCAAAAAAGCAGTAAGTATTTAACAGAAAATAACCCAGATTAGATTAATGCATGTGTTGTACTGTGTCTGTGAAATTATTTTGACTCAAGATACTGAAACGCAGACGATGGGGAACTTTGCATCATTTAAGTATCAGTATTCATCCTGGCGTGTCTGTCCTAGTTGAGAAAACTTACAAAAACTATACTGAACACATGCAACTTTTAATTTATTTCTATCTAGGAGCAGAATAGCATACTGGATCAAATCAGATTGAATTTTCTGCATAATTTCTTTTTTTTTCAAAGACACAAGCTTAACAGGAATAATACTATTCTTCTAAATGGCTGCATTTCTTAATTACCTGGCCAAATCACACCCCCCACATCTGTAATGGACCTATTTAAATACCTATTTTTTTCACTTTACTTTTTCCTAAACTAACATATTCTGAGTATCAAGAAAATTTACTTTCAAACCATTACCTTAAAGTCTTTTACAGTTAGCTATTTGGAGCTAAGAAAAAATACACCTCTCAGGTAAGTATGTTAGCCCTCAAGTGTTCTGGTGCTACAGATTCATTTAGCAACCTAGGTCACAGCAGTCACTGCAGTAAACAATGTTCCAAACTTCCAAAGCCTGCAGAGGTCAGTATAGCAACATCAACAAGAAATTATATAGCCTCACTGAATAGATTAGCAGTTAAAAATATTTATTTTTAAAACACAAAAATGATGTATCATTCTGGCTGTTACCAGAACTGCAGGACTACTGTGGTATGTGATGGTTATTCTTACAAACATCATACAATATTGCAGATGCCTAAAGTTTTAAAGATGTGTTTTTGTATTTGCATTTGCTGTTTATAAAAGGGTTAAATATATTTTTCTTTGGAGTGTTTGAGAAAAGTTGGATGAGCATTATGGAAAATATAAGCACACTCTTCTTCGGAAGCTGTCTTCTCCATGTTGCCCTGTCAATGACCTCTGCTGTGACATTGAAGAAATACCCTCTGTGTGGGTGAGAAGTAATTTGCTTCAATAGCTCTTTTGCCCCAGACATGTATAAAAAGGAGACTGTAAACATATACCCCACGTTTGCTTTGGCACTGACAGCATCAAAGTCATTTAGAGCAGAACTTTTAGCTGTTTGTGACAAACCAGATCAGGATGAATGATCAAAACAGTACATGTTAAGCTCCAAGCTCAGTGTAATGAAATCTCAAAACCTGAAAGGAATGACAGATAAAAACTGCTAATCAGGCCCTTGAACAAAACTATATAAACTTTATCCTCTTGGCCAGATCTGTCTGCTGTTGGCACTAGATAGCAGTTACATTAGTATTTCACTGCACATTCTCAACTAAATATTAAAGAATAAGAAGATATTCAGACATGACTCTGGGGTCTGCAGAGAAGGATCTTGAGGGACACCAGTTGGGTTTAAACATATATGATTTGTTTTATTCAAAGCACTGCACTTAGGTAAGCAAAATATATGATATCCACAACACAATGTTCCCACTCCTAAAAAAAGCTGGTTATAACTAAAATATTTTTCTTTCACAAGTCTGCAAAAGTTCAGGGCAAGCTTTTTGTGTCATCAATGCACAGTGTCTCTTCTTGTCTCAGCATGCCACCATAACATTTGTTGTGGACACTAAAGTATTGAAAGTGGTTCTGCATTAATTTTTTTCCTTTCCCTATGGACATTCACAGAACACATTTCTTAATAACTCTCTGCCTTCACAGCTTCTCAAAAAAAATGTGAATTGCTCAAAACAGAGTAACTCTATCATAAACATCTGAAACTGGGAAACTGTCCTGAATATGAGTGATAGGTCAGGTGCTCTGCTGCTTCTATTTATGCATCCCTACTTGAACTTAAGGAAAATTGCACACAGATCTGTGGCAGTGGAAGGATTACATTTGAACTTTCTTGGCCTTAAGAGACTCTTTCTAAAGTGCATATTTCTCTATCTATGCATGTATACAATTACATAGAAATGACATAGAGTTGATGCCTTTGTTAAGTCCAAGGTGGTAAAGTAAAATGACAAATGATGAAACATGCCTAATTTCACTTACCGTCCCTGCAAATCAGTATTGTGTACTAGTAAGGATTCGTGGAATTAGTACTACTTTCTTACTTTCCCTCAGGTTTTAGTTACAATATTTTTCTACATAAAAAAGTCATGGATTTGGGTATCCAAAGCATTGGGAAGCTTTAACGTTGCCTCATCAACTCATAATCAAACACTATCCCTGAGAAGCTCATAAGAGCCAGTTGTAAGAAATGTAATGGGTGGGAGAGAGGTAACAGAGAAAATGCTTAAATGCATATTAAATCTCAACTTCTACTGAAACAGCTTGTTGCCTGTAGCAGTACTAACATGACACTGAATCAAGTATCTTGTTCACGTGGGTCCTGCAAAACCATGGGTCTAAGGATTTCTTACTCTGCCACACTCATAATTATCTTTCTGAGAAAGAAATACAGTTCACAATTGGTCTCCTAATATTGTGAGTATTGACAAGGAATGTTTCCCCTGTATATTTTCCAAAGAATTGTGGTTTGGGATGAGATGAGACAGGAATGTGTAAACTGCATGTTAGTGCTTAAAAACAAACAAAGCCAAACAACCAAAAATACCTCTTGTATTTTTTTACTTAAATCTAGATATTTAAATAGAGGAAGCTTAATTAGACCAGCTAACACACTTTTATCTTTTAAGATTAAGCACTCTGAAGTGAAAAGGAAAAACTTTCCTAAAACAACCATAAACTAGTTTCCTCTTTCACATTCTGTTTATGCATGGTAGATCTCAGACCACTTAAAGCAACAGAGCATAAAGGAGTTTTGGTTTGAATCTGGAATAAAGTACAGTGACCTGAAATTCAAAATAGAAAGGTAAAGAGGAATGGGCTAGAGCTGGTAATGTAGATCTTCACAACCTTGGTTCTTATTAATTTATTTCCCTCTGTACAGAATGCATGCAGAGTGGAGATGAAGGAGATCATCTGAGCAGAAGTGCTTCATCTTCACTTGTCACAGACATGCATGACCATTCCTAGCTCTAATTATTTAAACCCTAAAACAAATAAGTCTGGTAAAACAAATAAGACTGAAAACATTTGTAATTTCAGTTAGTTCAGAGGAACTGTAGAAGAGAACTTTGAAACATTATTTCCCTATTCAACATCATCACTGTATTTTTGACACCATCAAAGGCTTGCATCAGATAATAATGTATAGGGAAATACATAATGTATAGGGAAATAGGTTTTTTTCATTCCCTATACATTATCAGTAATATTGTAATTTTTAAGTCAGTCTCCAATTTCCCTTTACCCTCCTCTGAAACTCAGAATTCATGGGAAGGGGGCAGAATCCTCTAGAAAATCTACTACCCCAAGAGTGCATTTTCATTTTGTTTAGAGCAAAGAATATTTGCTGAGTAAACAGTGAAAGACTGAAAGGTTGATAATGCAACGCTGAAACAGGAATACTCAAATATTTTCAGGATATAATAGATCTACTCTACCACACAAGTGGCTGCCCACTACTAAAGAAAATACTGCATTCAGACTGTCCTCAAGGAGTCCACAGCAGAAATCCCACCATCTTCAGAAGAAGCAGGATGGAATGACAGCAGGTTTTCTTCAATTTTATGGAAAGATCTTTTTTGCCAGAAGACAAAACCAAACTCAGCATATAGTCTGACTTCTTCCTAATACCAAAATAATCTCCCCTTTCCACACTTCCTCAATGCCAACAAAACACAGTGACAAAAACAGCCACTGCAGGCAATAGTTCTGTTAATATCATCAACAGTCAAATATGTTCAGCACTTCTCAGTCTCTACACAAGCCAGTGTGTGAACCCCATGGCCATTTGGCTAACTAGAACTCTTTAGTAAAATCAAATACTTGTGCGATGGGTACAAGCAGCTGTATGGGCAGCACCCTGGGTCACACACCAGAAATCATCATACTCTCAGCATTACAGAAAAGGTGAATATTTACTGAACTATGTAGAAGACATCCTCATTATATATAATTAGAAAACTTATTTTCCCCATGCTATCCTAATTTGTGGGTTTTTTTCTTCATTTTTAAAATTCTCTGTTGGCTTTAATTAGCTTCTGTCTGAAATAATCGACCAGGTGAAATTAGAGCACTTTTTAAGCTAAAAAATGTAGTTGAATTTTTTCAAACTTTTTAAAGTTGAGCTTTATTCCCTGAGGCCAAATTCTCCCTGCTCTTACTCATGAGAGTAGTTCTGTGCACTTCAGTGAGGGAGCTTTTCAGACGAAGGCAGGTTTTGGCCCTATCGGGATATACCAAAGTTCTTCTAAATATGGATGTAAGATATATGAGATGAATCCTCTCTGAGGGAAATCAGCAGTGTTCTTAAATCAATGAAACTAAAGCCATTTACATGCACTGAAGAGTCCTCCTTATGTTTTTAGGCTTCACAGGTATTCACCAAATATTCACCACTTGGAAAATGAAATATTTTAGCTAATGATGTTTGTATACCTTCATTTAAAAGTTCATCATTATATAATCAATAGCAGTGACTCAGTCCTTGCTATTATGATAGGAGCAAATTTTACTGAAGAGAAATAATTTTTGTGGTCTACATGACATGACATATCCTTAAGTATTTTGTTGTTAATTAAGAAATGAAAAAACCAAGCTTTTTAAGAAACATGACAAAAAATATGAGTGCCTTCAAAATAATACACCTCTGAGCTTTAAAACATTCTTTGGGTGCTCTGGAGCTGGTGATAGTCATGTCCTTGTGATATTTCAGTGACAATTTCTATTTTAAGTGTCAAAAACAACTCTGCTATCTGGAGCAAGTAGTGTAGTATTCTCTCCTTTTAATATTCTAATCGTGAGGTGTAAAGTGAAATGGTTGCACAGTGTAATGGTGGTAAAGAAGCAGAGTGTCAATGAGACGGGAAAGGTGACAGACACGGAATGAGTCCCCAAGGTGCTCTCCAAGTGCATTGGATAAAGATTCCCCTGGGAAATTTTTCTCATTAGTTCTCAGACACAGTTCAGTAATTCAATAGCACCAGGTTACCATTAGTCACAAGACCAAAATATGTTACTTTCCATGCTTTAGCTCCTTGATTTGTATATGTCATCTTATGAGAGAAAATTATGAGATTATATATCATTCAAACTAAGTTCGTTGTATGTTGTTTACATACCTCTGGATGGTCCATGACAAGAAGATTCCTATTACAAAAGAGCATAAAAATTAAACAGAAAACAGACACTTTTTTGATATTTGAAACTGCATTAATGAGGGATTGCATTGTACAGACATGAGCAAGGCATTGCAGATTGATTTTCTATACTAGTATCCAAAATATTAATTATGGTTTGAGATTCAAAACCAAAATAATTATCAACAATTAAAATGGAAAAAAAAATCACTCTAGATTTTTTCTGTGCATATTGCCAGTTTAAAATAATTCTTCCATGCTTAGACATGAAATGTGTACGTACTCAGCTAATATGATTGGGAAAAGTAGCTAAAAAGTTTGATGGTAGCTAATTTTATGTGTAATTACTCTGTGAAAATGTTAAACTGAATAGGTTATTCTCGACATTTTTTTTCCTATGCAATAAAAGATGTACTTCTATGCTATCAAAGTTAACTGCACTCCCACTCAGCACTCAAAGAAATAATGGCTGGAGGTGTTGTCTCTCTCATTACCCACCAGAATGGAAAGAAAGGAGTGTCCATTCCTACTGGTCATTTAAAACATCATTGTTATATTTTAAAAAATAGGGATGACAAAGTCCAGAAAACACAAAAATTAGGTACACGAACACAGTAAGTTATTATGTTTTACCTGTGCTATTAGTTTCTCCTTTCTACATATCCAAGAATGTGCTCCAGAATGTTTCAATTTAGTTTTCACTCCTGATTAATGTATTTAGCAGTCATCACTGCATCATGCACTCATATTAAAGAGAAAGAAGCTACAGATAATTATTCTGCCTAAAATAGTTCAGGAGAATACAGATATTTTAGCATCTTTAAAAAATATAATAATCCCAAAAAAGGATGCATTCTCTGTAAGCCTTTTCATTTTATTTGTTTGTGGTTTATGGAATGTCAGGCTGTTGGGGTTTTTCCCCCTCTTTTCAACAATGTTCAACATTTAATATGAGAAACAAACAAAAAAGTTTGTATATAAATGTCTGTCATGAATGAAAAATATTGAACTGTGTCAGTCAATAAGTGCCTAATTTTCAACCTGTCAAACTTTTATTGCAGTCAGATCAAAATCATGCACCCAAGGTGTCTCATATAGCCTACAAAATCAACTTATTAGTAGAATTCCTTAACAAGAGGAATTATATCCCCAACACAATTACTTGTGCAGTAAATAGGGTTGACTGTTTTTTGACTGGATTCTGATATGTTTATCACTGCAATGCAGAAAGGCCACATGTTAAGTGCTATGGTATCTGTGCCAAGTAAATCTTCGAGAACCAGTTTCTATTAATCTTATGCATGTTATTGAACAGGAGCTGGATGTTTTGCTCCCCTGATTAAATTGAGAGAATGGCAGTTTTCTCGAAGTGTTAACTCACCTGTTTCATGTGTATTATTTTCTTCAAAGCTGTGCACTGTAGTCTCCAAAGGAAGCTCTTCTAATTGAAAATGTTTCCATAACTCTTTAACACTAAGCTATCTTCCAACTAATGATCAGGCTCCAAATAAATATGCCAAATACTTATGGTATTATTTATGTGCTATACAGAAGCTCATCATTGACTTATGAATTGTAAATATTTATAAGTGGCTCATATTAAAGTAGTTGTCAACTGCAGCTACAGTACTTCACCTTCTGTCACTCCCAGGTATCAAGGGGGCCGATTCAATCACTCTCTTGTCAGACTACCTTTCTTCTCCTGAATACCCAAATCCCTAAACACAACAAAATATAAATGAATGAAAAGTGCTAATGATGCATCATTACCAAGAGGTATCAAGTTTTTTAAGGTCCTTTGCTGACTAAATTTTAAATTAGCACAATTATTCAGAGCATTCCCCAAGGCACCATTCATTATGCTTAGCCACTGAGTTGAGGCACACTGCAAACGAAATATATATTACTGTCCACAGCACACTGTCTGTCTGCCTTCCTGGAGTAGGAACACATGTAGTATTTACCTGAAATAACAAGACTCAGAATTCATCATATGAAGTATTTTTGTGTATTGAAAAACATGCAAGCGTGTGTGTGTGTTTTAGAACTGATCATACATCTGCATTTCTGTTACTGCTCTGTTACCTACAATATATTTATATCCCTAAATATCCTGAATAACAAGGACAGGCACCTTGAGTTTTTTTTTCAAAATGTTGTTTTATCTGCTTCCCAACACAGCAATTTTAATTTCCAGTGAAATACAAACACTGCAGAAGCTAGGAGCTAAAATGCTCCTGATACTGCCTTAGCCTTCCAGATGCTTACGGTGTACAGTGGATTATATTTTTCTTTGGCCTTGTCATTGCCAAACAGGCCAGAGTGGACACTAGGCTGCTAAATTTGTTCGGCAGCCTGGATATCGTATCTTTGAGAATTCCCAATAGCAATGACCTGTGTTACACCTACCTTGTACGTCAAAATTTAATTTTTCTTTCATGCACTAAATGAAGAGTCCAAAGCCCTTGTACATGAGGTTATTTAACAGTTCTCTGAAGAAGGGTAAGTTTGCCATGACAGAGCCTTCTTGGATTGTCCAAAAAGCAGATCAGTTTGATGCACCCAACAATAGGCATGGTGCTATTCCTTGTAAAACACTGGTTGTATTTTCCACAAGAACAGCAAAGCAACCAGTCCTTATAGCCACGTTACAGGTTAATACAAAAAGAGGAAAAATGCGACTGTCTGCATGCAACATGGGCTCCCCAAACTACACAGCTGACAGCTCTCCCAGCAAGATGCAGTGCCCATTTGTCACGCAGATGAAAATAGGTATATTCGTAAAAGAAAATTATTTCTGTATGTATCTAGCTGTAAAGTCCTGAGTTGCTTTTTTAACCCAATGACATCACCACACACAAGTTGGGCCCCACAGCACAGATGTGCTTTCATGTGCAGTGATATCACTTTCACTAAAACACTAAAGGCATGACTTTCAAGCAGTTTTAAAATTCAGATCAGTTCTGCTCATATTTAATCCAGACATGTTGGTTTAACACCAAGCCAAGCCAGACCTTTTAATGTTCAGTGGCCATGATATAAAATTCTTCACTGTGTTGCACCAATAAATTCAGAAGTGCAGTGTAATTTGCTATAGTCACAGAGACTCTTGTGAAATTTAAGCAAGAGTGGAAAGCGACCCTTCATTTTGTGCCTTACCACAATATTTCAGCTCTTTGGAAAACATTTTTTCCCCAAAAAAACCCAACTAATTGTGGGGACAGAATAATTTACTGCTGCTTGTTTTGGTCATGTTGAGATTAAATTAAAGGTAGGCTGTAAACCACCATTGGACTCCTCCTAAGTTAGGAACAGCGTTGCTGTGGCATTGTTTAGGAGTTATTTAAAACAAACAATGGAAAGAAAGTGCCACTTGACACTGACAGCAAGTATCTCTGTTCATTTTGCATTGTCAATAGCTCCAGTGGTAGCACTATTCTTTTGACAGCTAAAAGCAGATGTGTGGGTTAAGTATGGGAGCAATTCAAATGTCCATAGTAAACTGCAGGGGGGCAGAGAGAGCTCAGAGAGCAGCAGCTTTAAAGTAATTGACTAATACAGTAAGGATATTAAAGTCATTTAGTGCCAAAAGGGAACACACTGATCCTTGACCCTGAGCCACTTTGGAGTAATCTAGTATTCAATCCAGCGTGTAATGACTGCCAGGCCTGTCAATCCTCCGGGCTCTCCAGTCAAATGCCTGTGGCTACTATTGGCTTATGGTAAAAGGACAAAAATGCAAGGAAATGCCTCTCAATCAGGCTATGATGTGATAATGTTATTGCTCCAATGTATTCTATATTGTCCCTGCATAGTTTAATCTGTTGAGATCCATGTCAAAAATTGCCCTTGTTCCCCAGAGGTCTTTACTCAACCTTTTAGTTATACAAGTGGATTTGAAAGGAGAGGGGTAACTCAGTTGATGAATGGTTTCCAGTTAATATAAAAAATAAGAGGTCAACTGTGGCTTAAAGGCTAACTATGGAACGTATAAATTAGAATAAGCATGCAAGTAATCTGATTAGTAAGCCTTGCTCTTCATTTATCCCAGTGGATAAAGTATTTTCCAATAAATAATATTGACACAGAAATTTATTTACAAGAGTGACATAATTCCTAAAAAGTTTAGATGTTGAGAGGACTTTCGACTGGGAAGCATTAAGAACAAAAGGCTCACTCGCTTCTGTCACTTCTTGTCCTTAAAACTTCTGCAACTATAGGGAATCTCGTTTTTTAAATTAGGCACCTCACATTTGAAAAATATAATTATTGCTACAGGCTGAGTAGTCCACTTGAGCTTGAAAGAAGGAAATTGCCATTTTTTGTTATTTTGATTTTGCTAATTAAAACAGGGAAAACTGACCCACATAGATTCTCTAAAGTTAAAAAGTCAAAATGGGATAATAATTATGCAAATTTCAATGCATTGCTGTAAAAATGATCTTTATATTTCATTATATGGTCTCCACTATTTCCTGACCCCACTTTCCATGTGCTGTACATAAACTTTGGGAAGGGTGAAGCTCTAGTGATAGCAATGCTCCCACTATTTTTAAAGGACCATGAGGTTACATAACAGGAACTTTGCCTAATTTGATTCTCTATGATTCCACAAAGCTCTCTACAGGGATGACACAATACAAAAAGGAATAAAAGAGGGAACCTCTCCTGAGAAATATCTTGCTTATAACTTTGAAATAACTTCAGAGTTAAAACCAAATGACTTTCTCCAAAATTCTGCCTGTCCTCTCTCAGTTCAGTGCCCCAAAGTCATTATTCAGTGTAAGGTTCTATTTATAAACCCATTTTCCAGCTTGTACATACTTTTTACACTTGAAAAATTACAGTTTTGTGGACAGTTTTAGCGGATGAATCACAAAAAGAGGAAAATTGTCCCTTTGTGCTCACTGAATTCCCTTACCATGAGGGTGGAAGCACATGGAATGCAAACTGTGATCCCATCAGGAGATGGCTGGCTGTGTTCCAGCTGAACTCTTCACAGGCAGTTTTATCACAAGCTGGTGTTTTCATAGGGAAAAAAAACAAACACCAAAAAACCTCTGCAAGCAAGCTAACCTGAAGCAGGATATGACAAGTGTCGTGCTATTGCCCTGTAACAGAGCAATTAGCCAGTGCCATGTAAATGGCACAGCTTGGCAAAGAAGGCTCTGTGTGGGAACAAGTGCTCTCTTTGCTTGGGAAGTTCTTGATATGGTGATGACAGACCAAAAACTGCTCACCTCCACCCATGTCCTCTGAGAACTCACATCACTTTTCCTCTCAGATTATGGTGACTCTCTCCCTCTTGAGGGATAGTACTTAAATCAGCATGGGAGCCTATGCAATACTTCATCTGGGGTAAATTCAGCTGCGTAATTTAAATTAATTACTCTGCTTTGCACCTCCAAAAGGAGGGTGCAATACGAATCCACATGGGTTTTTTTCCAACTTCAGCAATGGAAGTGGTGCCCCAGCAGCACCTACCAGCTGATGTGGAAGGTACTTGAAGCAATGCTCACCTGCCAGGAGGGAAGGGATCATACATTCCCTGTTGCCTGTCTGGGACCCAGGGGTCCCATTTTTTCCTAGTTCAGCTTCCTCCCGCTTTGACAGTGGCTGTTGTAGCACACAATACAAGGCACAGATGATTTGGGAACAAAAGAAATGGAAGACACTGAAAATTCCGCTGACACAAGTGCAGGACAGTCTCTTGTGACATGGCACGCTGACTGTCAGGCAGCTGTCTGCTTGCTGTCCTCTTCCCCTCCACAGAACCTGTGAGGACCTGTGCATTTGTCCTTCTTCCATTTTTACCAAGAGTTACATTTTTCCCTTTTTCATTACCACTGAGGGAGCAGAGATGTGTGACATCTTCTCAGCCTGAGTGGGGATTGAGATGATCTGCTCCCTTTGCAGTGTTAAATGAGGAAATTGAGGCAGCAGCAATCAGTTTCATGTTCCCTACCTTCTTTTGCCCTCCAAAAGACCTGTGCATGGCTTCAACATGAAAGTGTAGGAAACTAGTTTTAAACAGTGTGAAGTTTTTTGAATGTGGGAGGAAATACCAGAAAAAAAGCCAAGGATCTTTGCTCCAGCATTCACAGGGTAGCCAGGTATGAAACTCCTTTCGGTGAGAACTCAGTCCTTTGGGTATTTTCACTGGTAGCTCATCATCACACTTAGAAGGTGCTGATCTTTAGAGCAATGATATTTCATTATATATGTTTTTAAATTACAAAAAGAGGTGGAGAAACTTAAAAAATGCAAGAAAATTCCTACTGTTCTTAACCTACTTGAAGCCAGAAATGCCTTAAAGCTAATAGGTCAGGCATTGCTGAGAAGCCCACAATTTCAAAAGGTATCTCAGCTCTAGTACATCTTCCTTTGTTTCTCTTCCAAGATGATTGCATTTTTATTTAAATTTCAGACTTTAAATACAAGTCTAAAAGCCACCTGACCCCTAATGGTCTGGATGCTTTTTGAGTGAATCTGTAGTCATACCCCCTGCTGCCTCCCTTTTGTTAAATTAGTGTAGTTTTTCAGCCTATGCAAAGAAAACTTGTTTTACAGTCCCCTTTTATGAACATTTGAAACCCTTAAAGCCATTTTGTAAACAAATTTTGAGATTATCTTTTTAAAACAAGGCTTCAAGCACAGACACACACACAGAGGCACACACAGATGCATGCATGCAAGCATTCCACTTTTATGACTTTGGAATAAAAATGCAAATGAATTTATTAGCTTAAGCATGGCACCAAATAGAAATTTATGCACATACATTTAAAAAACAGACCTCTTGAAAATAACGCAGTTGCAACCTATTAATTTTCTTTTTTGACAGTTTTTAAAATTCCCCTAAAAAATGAAACAGCATGAATACTGTCAATATATCACAACAGCCACATTAGGTTTTGTGATATACATCATAATATAAAGAGCACTATTAGAGCACAACCTGGGAACCATTAAATCATTCTAAATCACTGTTACATTCCATTAGTGTCAATGGTGAAACCACATAATAGGCTTTATTACAAACTTCACCTTGGTAGGCCATTGTCTCTAATAACCACTTCTCTATGATGTGGTATCATACCCAGAAATCCAGGGAGATAATAAAGGCTCCCTTATTTCTTTTTTATTGGATGGGTAAAGTTAAATTTAGCTGTAAGTAAAAAAGAAAAAAAATCTTGAAGCTTTGTTCACTAACTGTGAGTTGCTATTTGGACAAAAAAAAAATTAGGCAGACTTGGGAGAACAGTTTGAAATAAATTTAAATCCTGGTAAATGCTTAAGGCCAAGGTAAGATAGGCAGTCCTGCAATTACAATGTCATTTTTGAAATGCAGCTTAGTGCATTTATGCCCTTCTTTACACTTTTGTTCAGATACAAAGCACTGATTACAGAAACACTATAGGAATTAAATCTGTATTCCCATCTCTCCAACCCTATATAAGCAGTATCTGTTAGAAAAGGAAGAAAAGGACAGAGAAGAAAAAGAAAAAAGGAAAGAGAAAGAAAGAAAGAAAGAAAGAAAGAAAGAAAGAAAGAAAGAAAGAAAGAAAGAAAGAAAGAAAGAAAGAAAGAAAGAAAGAAAGAAAGAAAGTCTGTGCATACTAGTGTTTTCTTCCTTCCTGAATTTTTAGAAATGTTTTGGGGGAAAAAATAGTGCACACAATTAGGGATCTTTTTTTTATTTTTCAGGACTGAACCTGGCTCATCATAATACATATGATGGCACAGATCAACTCAAGAGACTCTAGTGTGGTCACTCAGGATTAGCACAAAGAATACCCCTATATTGGGGAGCTGGGGATACTCAGTGCCACATGGGTGTGGGTCTGTAGGCAGCTGTGGAGGGATCCTGTCCATTTGAAACTCATTAGACTTTGGTTTGAACTGGAGCAAAGACTTCAACCCCAAATTTTGAAATGTTTTCTCACAGGTGCCTTGTATTTCCTGTAAGAACATTGATGAATTTTGATAAGTTAATGTCTCTATCATCACAGATTTTCACTTAGTCATCTTGCAAAAGCCGACTTGTGACTTTGGTTTGAACAACACTGCAATCCCCCACCATCATTATTCAGTTATTGGAGTGTCTGAAAACATTTCTTATGGTGACGCCTAATGTATAGTGCCTGTCTTTATAATTCTTTCATGTGAGTTCACTACAAGAGCTGGAGTAACTGGGAGGTATATGTGAAGAGACAGGTGAGTACACCAGCCTTGTACTGCAGTGGAGTTAATGAACCGTGTCCTCTTGTCCACCTGACTGATTTCTAGGGCCTGATGGCATTTTATCCTTATATTTTCCTGTAGGGGCTTATTAGGGATGGATGTAAATAAGAACTGGTCCTTATATTGTAAAAAGTAAAAGTCAAAGGTTTTTACAAGGTCAAAAGTCCTTTCTGACTGGCTCAATTGTTATCAAAAAGAAAATATACCCCCTCAAATTAGTAACAAGCAATAAGATGAAATAAAAAATAATCATCAATATCTTCTGTTAACTCCATAAAATAAAAACATCTTTCTTTATTTCACTTTTTCTAAAATTAAACAATTCCTCTGAGCAAATCCTTTTTGTCCATTTTTTTATTCCTTTTCTTTCCTGAATCGGGTTTTTCTGCATCTCTCTGAAATGTTCCTGTTTTAAAACAATGACCCAGATCCACATTCTCTGATATGTCCCATATATTTGTGGAAATTTTGCACTTACTTTTTTCTTTCTAAATGGCAATTTTATGTAGCAGCTCAAAGAGACTGCAAGTCTCTTGCATGTACTGGGAACAACAGTCAAGGTTTGTGTTGTCTTTCCTTACATTCATTCCTTTAAAACTACAGTTCAGTACTTTCAACATTAATTTTAACTTCCACTGATCAGAATAATATCCTGCTCTGCATGAAATAATGTTTTAGAAGTATGAATCTGGTTTCTTCATCTACACAGTATGAATTTACCAATCTCCCAGGCAACCTGTACTGCCAGATATAGAAATCCCGTATCTCCAGTATGTAATATCTGAAGTTAGAATGTAAAACTCACTCTGAACTTGGAATATCCCCAAAGGTAGCCAGATCAGTCACTGGAAACAAAGGAAAAACTGTAGGAGGAAGGGGGACTATAAAAGGATAAAAAGGTATGTCGAGGGAGATAAAAATGACAATAATTCTGGGTGGTGCCTAATGATTAATTACAGATTTACTAATAAACTGTAGTGACTAGGCTTGCATTCATTTACTTCATTTAGAGTAACCTGAGACCAAGGTCACTTCTTCAGCTGTGGACGAAGTCAGATGTGCTTCAAGAGGGACAGAAAGGTGGGGAGAGGAAGTGAAAGATGCCAGCAGACGAGAGAGCTGGGGAATACATTTAGTCTTTTGGATACTTGTATCAAAGTCTAAGCCTCCTTCAATATGTCTCCTTTAGAGTCTGGCATGGCAGACACCAGCCCTGTTTTCAAGGTCATCATTCCCCTCTTACTCTTGCTTCTCATAACTTGAAAAATGGTAGTGGTTTGTTTCAGTGTCTAAAATAAGCCATAAGAAATGGTTAAAAAGACACAAGACACTCATGTGAGCAATAGTGAATAAAAATTAAAAATATGGGAAACAGAATGTTAACAGAATGTTGCCTAACAAACTCTGTAAGGGCTTAGAAGAGGGAATGAATGAACCTCTAAATTTGGCCACATTTGAATAAAACATTTAGCTAAAATATAACCCTTGACCTTGTTTTCTATTTCCAGAATATATTGTAACTTTTTTCATATATACTATAGTTTACAATGTCACTGTTGTTGACAAAGATCTGAGCAATTTCTGATGCCATTTAAACAAGATAGTCTGTAAAAACTCTAGCTCCTCCTTGAGCTTCTCAATTTTTTATTCCAGCTTTCCTTTCTGTTGGTGTTTTTTTTTTTTTGTTTGTTTGTTTGTTTGTGTTTTTTTTTTTTTTGGGGGGGGAAGGGTGTGGGGAGAGGTGTGGAAACTAATACCTTTAGATAGTTAAATATTTAAGAAGTCTAATTCTGGGATATATGCAACATATGAAGCCAGTCCAAGGGCAATAGTAGCAGCATGCTTAACCTTGTCTTTCATTTTCCTGTGATGCTTACTTGGGACCCGAGGCAACTTTCCCCTCTTGAGAAGTGTCAAAATACATCATGTACTAGTATAAAACATAAAATAAATTAATTTCTAATTTTAAGGAAGAGATGACTCAATACTTTAGATGTTTAGCAAGGAACAGTAATTCTACCTTGTTACCATGTATGACATCCAACTCAAACACCATATCTAAACAAGAAGCCAAATAACACGAGGAATTTTAATTTTCTACATTCTTTTACTTTTTTTTTCCCCTGATGCTGTGATACAAAATGGTCTCTCAGATGGTTTCTTTCATTACTGCCATTAAATGCTGGAGTGATGGACAGATTTTCCCTCTCCACATTAGCTCATATCCTACTTCCTTTGCCTTTCCCTCCCTCTCCTCCAAACTGTTGCCACCAATATGGGTGCGAAATATTCATGCCCACTCAGTATATGCAGAGGTGGCAAAGAATGATAACAAAACATCTGCTAGTTATGAGTGCTTCCAGAGAGCACTCTGCAGATGCTGAGTGTTTCATGTTATTGCACTACTGACAAAATACCTATTCTCTGACCGAGCAAAATAAACATCTATTAGCATCCTTACACCTATGGTCTTCTTTTTTTATGCAAGTTTTGATGCAAAAAATAAAGCCTCTGGTTTAAATAGATTCACTCTTTCTTCTCTCAAAATTTCTATTTTCTTTCTGCTTACTTACAGTTGATCGGAGAAAAGCCTGTAGTCTGTGGACACGTCTTTAATGTAAGTTAAAATAATTCTCAAATGTCATTTAAGTCAGCAAAATAGGCTGGACTAAAATGGATCCAGGACTGAAGGAGAACACAATAAAACTATTTGTGTCCTTTTTCTGGCTAACTATTGAGCCACCAGGGCTGAGGATCCTTGCTCCTGCTCCTTATTTGCAGTTGCTAAAAAAAACCCCATCACCTGCTACCTGTTCTCTATCGAGCATGCTGGACTGGCAGACTAAAAGGACCTAAAAAAAAGAAGTGTTTCTTCAGAAATTAGTCCACAGTACTATGTCCATACAATGCAGCCCAGGAAAAGAAGCAGTAAGATATTAATGATGAATCTTTTTACAGAAACATTTGAGAGCTTGGTGTATTATAAAATATATGCAAGCACTTGGTGCTTCATGGTTTATAAAGCCCTGAAGCAAATTGTAAGCCATCAGCATCTGGGAAGATCAGAACTTTCCGTTTGGGTTTTGATTAATCAAATATATTATGAAACCTTTGCTATGCCTTTTTTTGAGAAAGTCTATTTTTGATATTAATATGTCTCTGAAGATTGGATACAGATTAGATACAGATCAGTTGTTTCATGAAAATAATTCTCTTATCTTTTTTCTCTTGTACAAAATATTATGTTTTTAAAAAATAAAAACCATCAGATAAATATTTAAACACAGATTTTCTTCATGTGGGTGTCTCTTCCATGCTATTTCACTTATAAGTCTTTTTACAAATGAGGTACTTTGAAATGTAGGACCTTTAATATTCTCTAACTTCTGAAACAATCACCAGAGGCCTGCAGACTGCTTCCTAGGAAGAGACAGCGAGTTGTATTTCATTCAGCATCTTTATGGCTGTGTGTCAGAAGCCTGAGTGTTAAACCACGAGTCTCATCCTATTAACCCAGTCATATAACCTTGAGCTATCCAGACTTGCAGATAACAACAGTACCTCTAACATGTGTATCAGTCAGGATGTGAGCTTTTTATCAGGTTCAATTAATGTTTAAAAGTACCTGCATTAAACAGACAAGTATGTATATTTTGATCCAAAAACATCTAGAGTAAATTTTCCAGTATTAGAATAGTAATGTCAATTATTCTGCCAGTATATTAAGGGCCCATTGGTAATGATATAATAATCCTCTTTCAGCCGTTTGGAAAGGGCTAATGAACTTTACACAATTTCTCTAAACTGCAGGAAGCGGATGTTTTAATGTTATAAATGTGGATATTGAAAAGGACTATCAAAATTAGCAGTCCCAAGTAGATTTCTGCTTGCTTGCTGTTTGTGAAAGCTCAATAACTTGTTTGTTCTAAACCAAAATATTTGTGTACAAATGATAGTTTAGATAAAAACAGACATTCAAGATTTAATATTTTCAGTTGAAGAAGGGCACAGCTTTCCAATTCAGAAAGCAGATTTCCTACAGAAGTGCTATCTTTTCCAAGCAAAATGGTAAAGCTCCTTACCACAGAGAGCAGAGGTACAATCCTGTGAGCTGCTGAGCAGCCTGTGCTCTGGCTGGCAGGGACTCAGAACCTTTCAGGATCAAGTCTATAATGGGTAAGCACACCAGCTACTCTGATACCAGTGACCTTAAACGTTTTGGTCCACAGTGTCAATGATCCATGAACTAAGACAGATTTACGGTACACAACTGACAGTAGTGGTTTAAGAAGAATAAGTAAAGAAGTTGTGTCAGCCTTCACTTTGACTCTCCTTGCTCACAATGCATACTTTAAGCCCTGGCTTTACCTACGTACCTCATGTTTTGTTGTTTTCATGGAGATCTCTTCTGTTTATTTGTAAAGCTTCTTCACATCACGCAATAAATTTTGCTAAGTAAACAGTCAGTACTTTGGTAACCAGAGTAATTGTACTGACAGGCTTACAAAATTACTACTACACCCTCTGCTGTGTGAATATTCAAAAGAGGTACATTAGGACACACGTGTGGCCTGAGGCTTCTGGATCAGCTGTGTGTGATGTCCCATGTCTGTGCATGCAGAGATCAGCGACCCAGGGAGAGCAGCTGGATGCCCCCGATTCCTGGTTTACAAACCTGGCATGTGGCCCAGAATGCACTAGACATACTGCTGTCTTCTTGTGCTACATTCTTCTCTTGGTGTCCTGCATCTTATTTGATTTGAACCTTCCCCCTCGCCCCCACCAGTTCTTCCCAGCAGCAATTTTCATTGTCTTTTTGCGAGCAGAGGGCTTCTTAAGCAAACAGATTTTTTTTGGGGGGTGGTCCACTTGATCCCATGGGAATGTTCAGGAGGGCTTTCACACCTGGAGCTATCTGGTCACCTCTATGCAAAGCTTGAATTCAGCAGCATTTCTCTGTTGGCACTTTCTGCCACTGCCACTCTGGGCTCACTCCTACTGACTGCTGGGAGGAGGTTTGGGAAGAGGACCTGCTCAATGCTAAAGATATTTGGCCTCCTCCACATGCCACATTCTCCTTAGCCTGCATTTTCTCTCCCCTACACATAAGTACTGCACATGCATGCACACACATGCAGTGTCACATAAATGAGTGGATAGCCTGGAGGTAAATGACTGGTCTTAGAGCATTTTTTAAGATATTTTTGATGGTTTCCAGTACACACATTGTAAACCTGTGTTTATGTAGGCAACACCTGTACAAATGCATATGCCTTTTCTGTGCCCTGAAAGAACAGCAGATAATTTTGTGACAGAGTTGGCAGGCAGATAAACAGTCACAGTTTAAAAATACATAAGATGATGAACAGAGTTTCAGAAATGAACCATAGTTTATCTTGTTAATTCTTACTGTGTCTGAATAGTGATGAAAGAAACAGTGCCAGAACTCAAGGATATGATGAATAAGAAAGAACAAAATGACAACCAAAGGCCCTGGTGACCAGAAAACAAGCTACAGTTTGTCCCCCAGAGAGAGACAGTGATGGGTTGAACTTGCCATTAGAGGGAAGATTAAGTGTCCTTGGTTCCTCAGTTAGTTAATTATACACTCAAATCTTCCCAGTATATCACATAAGCCAGGCATTTTGCTTTTGAATATCTGTATACTGACTACTTGGATTGCTTATTGGTTATTTCTCTTGACAACCCAAACCTGAACATTAAATCCCATTGGCAACAACTATCTGTCAAGAGCAAAAAAAAAAAAAATAAGATTTGTGTATTTAGTTTTCATTATAGAAGTGCTTGTAGTTGAAAAAATATGTACCTGTCAAGTTTTCGACATCTCGCTAGGGATGCAAGCAATGCTGTTGTGATTTCAAAACCTGGCTGACAAATTCACGTTCCAGTAGTAAAGACAAATCAAGGGGTTTTTTTTCTCTTTTTTTCCCCCCTTTTTTTTCCTCTCTTTTTGCTTTTTTCACCGCTTTGACAGTCATACATAACAATTTGAGACCTAAGTGGCACTTTGATGCACTATTCCATTATTAAGTGGTATAGTCACTATAGAATAGATGACGGGCCTGTACTCAAGGCATTGTGAATTAAACAGCTTTCAACAATAGGGGAAATTGAATGGCCTAAAGAATTCTGAAACATAAAAAAATAATGATTAAAAATGTGTTTCAGAATCAGCAAGGCATATAATTTAAAATAATGTCAGGTACTGAAATTCAAACTAAAGAAAACAAAGTATGTTTTAGAAGAATCTTTAAAGTTCAGAGGAAACATTAAATAATTAGCAAACATCACTAAACCCACAATTATGAATTTTAAATATGGTGCCTTGATGAATTCTAGAAAATTAACATGACATAAAAAAATCCTACCTAAAATTTAAAATGTGAAGACATAAAGCCTGTTCTCCTCTGACTGTACTTTGATAGTATATTAATTGACTAGTTTTGTACTGGCATTTCCTTGTGTCTAAAGGTAGAGTTTTCAACTAAAGAAACATTGACTTAAAGTACTTAAATTAATTCTTTTGTCAATAACCATACAGCTAATCAATACACCTGGAATTAAACAACAGTTTTTGGCCAGAAGGCATACTAATCCCTGGTCTCTTTTTGTTGCAATTCATTAATCATTCAGCCCTTCCCAATTAAAGATTTACCTGTCTGAATTGGAAAGTCTGAGACACCAAACATCCCTCCGTGGCAAATAGATTAAAGAAACTCAAAGAAAGGTTTCCAAACATTACTTTTTTACTGGGAAAATAAAAATCTAACAGTTGCATCGATAAAAATTCATGCTATATTTTTAGTTAATAAAATGTAGGTAGATATTTTTTCCTATTAAGATAAAAACCAAAAATGTAATATTGTTATACCCCAGAGCATAATTGGTCATATATTATCTTTTGTTTTTAAGATTATTAAAGGATGCAAATTTACTTTTCAAACATTGATCCAGTGAGATTACTGTTAAAAAAAAGACACCAAGCAATGAAAATTCTATTAATCCACAACGTTCCTAAAATATTTGCTACAATACTTATCTTTCTGCAGTCCTAAAAACTGTATCAAACTGATCTGTATCTCTGAATAGGATGTGGATTACAATTTCAGTGCTTAGTGCTCCAAATCTTTTTTTTTTTTCTTATTCTGCACGAGAAAGAAAAAATTGAATTATTCCTCTATCCTTTTCTATTGATAATCCTACAAAGTATGTAAAGCCACATTAGTAATGTAGTGTACTTTACAAGATGGCATAGGGTATGACTCATATCTGCAAACAAAGGCCCTCAAAACCAAAGAAAAAACCCAAACTTCCCAGTTTAGATATGATATCTTAAAAGAGAAAGGTGATTTGAGTGAGTTACTGAAAAATATTTCATCAATATCCTGCTCTTACATTCTGAGGCGCTAAGGGATAAAAAAAGAAATGTAATTATGAGAAATAAAATAAGGATTTTCTTAGTTACAATTCCTGGTCCTTTCACTGATTGCAGTAAATTATAAATTATGCAGTCAATGTAGGCCAACAAAAGAAGACATCTTCAAATCTCAGTCAAAGGTAATTACTTAAGTCGGCTGAATGTTCCCTTTTCATAGAGTGTGATCTCTCTTTGACAGCTCACACTGACAGATGACCTTCTCAGCGACGTTCTTATCCTTCGGATCATGAGCAGTGTGCCTCTCTCCCTGAATATCTCTATATATTTGTGACACTAAGCTTTCAAATACAGCTATTGACAAATCAGAACATCAGTCTAAGTGCTGGTCTTCCTATCACTCACAATAAAGTAGCTATCACTTGTGGTGTTGTAGAGCAAGCACATCTCTGAAAAATGAGTTCTCACCAAGTGCTAATTTGACACAGCTCGCTTGCCTTCCCATAATTGCTCTGTCATTGTCAGTTGGCAGTTCGGGCTCATTCCTGGAAGCTGTGCTGTACAATTGGATACAATTACTCCCATTTACCACCACTATTATGCCACTGATGTTGCCCAGTTCGCATATTGACATGCCTCATTAAACCTGGATGCAGGCCATTAATGAACATTGTTAGCATTTCTCTTAAACTTTTTGCCTCTAATAAACAGTCAGTGTTCCATGAAGGAGCACTGCCATCCTTGTGATATGATATTTATTATCTTATGGGGGAAGGGGACTCTGCAAATGGAAACTATCCAGATGCTGTGAGAGAGATGTATGGTTAGATCAGTGGAGAATAGCCCTGATCAGGAGGACCTTTTCTATCAGGGGCATCCTGCCATTAACCAAGTGACCTCCCCTATCCAAGAGAAGACAGGAAGGATAAACACGATAACCTCGGGGCGGCCCAGTCGCTGCAGGTTTCTCAAGGTTGCCCCAGCTCCTGTGGCTCCCCTCAGCCCCCTCCTACCCCCAGGTGGTGCTGCGGGATGCAGCAAAGAGCATTTTGCCCTGGGTCCTCAATCCATTATGTCCAGCTACTCCGATGTGCATTTTTATTCAGAGATAATTATGTGTTGATCAGAGAAGTCAGCGGCTGTCACCCATATGGCAGGCACACCTGCAGTGTGACATAGGTGGTAACGATGGCATGCTCTTGAGCTGTCATGACAGGGACAGGGACTTTATTATGTATATGTCACCATTTCTCTTAGGAAAATTATCCTTTTCCGCACAATGACAATAATGAATCTTACGACACTTTCATAAACCCTGTTTCCAGGGCCTTTCCTTGACCTTCATTAAAACTCTGCCTAGCAAATTCACTGCTCCATGAACAAAATGCAAACTTTCCCAGCAAATGCAACTGAGCTTTTGGAGTTTCTTTTTAACCACTTTTCACAAAGTGGCTGCTTGGACAGTGAGTGTCCCTGCAGAGCAGACCCTGCTCCTTCAAGGGTAATGACAACGCATAGAAAGTCTAGGATGAGAACTAACTAGCTTTTAAGTGATAGAAATCTGTCTAGGACTTAGAAAGTCTTGCACTTAAACCAAGTTTATAGGAGAAATTTTTTATCCATGAGTGATACAAATAACCCTTCTCTCCAACACAGATTAGAATATTTTCAATTGGAAGGGACCTACCACTGCCTTACCAGTTCAGGGATGACAAAAATTGAAGCATACTACCAAGTACACTGTTCAAATGCCTCTTAAATACTGATGGGCTTGGGATATCCACCACCCCTCTAGGAGCCTATTCCAGTGTAATATAATATAGAATTTTACTAGCCCAGATTTATTCTCCCTCTCTTCTTGGCTTTCTTGTCTTCATGCTTCACATATTTCCTTCTGCTGTTTGGTTCATGGCACAACAGAAAGTCTCCATGGAAGTGAAACCCAAAAAGAACACACAGAAAGGCATTTTGTATCCAGGGAGAAGGAAGAAAAGGGAAAGAGAAGCCAGATTTTGCTATTTATCTCAGACATCTGCAGAAGTTGTATCTAAGTATCAAACAGAGAAACTGAAAAACTCCCATAATAACGTCCATTATTTAGGTGGATTCTGCTTTTGCTGCAGACCATTCTAATTACAGGGTTCTCAGTTAAAAATTAAAGATTGAGGTGATAGAAAAAATGTAAAGAAAATTGATGTTGTCACTGTCTTTTTTGCAGATAACTTTTCTTTAAAAGCTACAAAAGTTTGAATATGCAATTTCAGTTGACATTCTTCAACTTTGGGTTATCTTTGTACAGATACTCATATGAGAGCACAAGTGTGTAATATGCCTGCTTGCTGTGGTTGTGCTTAACATATTTCTCCCATTTTGATATACACAAACCTACTTTCTGCAATATTTTTTCAATAGTAATAGAGTACTTCAGAGTAGAAGTCATTTCTTACATGTGAATGCTTTCTCTCTGTCTAGGGAGAATTAAGGGACCAGGGAATTTAGCTTGAAATTTACATTTTAACTTTAAATGACTTTAGCAGAAGTTGCTAGCAGAAAAAAAGTGTAAAATTTGGGACAGTTGCAAACTTGTGAACTTTCTTAGTCTGTTTTAAATGTAAATATTATACTGTTGAATGTGCTTGTGGGACATGTATATGAATTCTGGATAACAAGCCCTTTGGTTCCACTGTGGTCTAAATAACTATGTAGAATGCAGAAGTGTATCAATAGTATCTGAAAACTTTAACTGAATAACCCATTTTTTATACTTAGTGGCTTACTATTTTGTACACATTGCTTTGAATTATTTTATCCATAATGACCTCAAATTACTTTGACAAATATTAAGGCTAGAACATGAATTGAAAGTTCTTAGCTGTATTTCTAAGCTGTTATAATTTATTTAATCAGTTCACTGCCACAATTACAAATAATAATATCATGGTGCTACAGTTAAAAATGGAAAAAACCTATACCTTGACAATCATTAAACGTCCTGTTCATATTCTGGTCAGTATCTGAAGAAGCTATACAAATATCGCATTTCACTGGAGACAAACAAATAACAGGCAAATGAAAATTCACTGAAATGACTAATTACCAGAGCTGAAACTGCTCAGGATACAAAAGTTAACAGTTCTGAGAAAGAAAAAAAGGACTTGTTAAACAAAGTGGTCAAACCTCAGAATACCCAAAAACAGCATCACAAATAGCCTGGTGGCATCTACTTGTGTCATGTGTTCAGCACATACGCAACACTGTCAAATGAATATATAGAGGATTTTCAGATCAGATTAAGGTGATACACAAAGCTTCTTGAATATCTTGAATATCACATGGATGCAATATCAAAATGGGCAGTTAAGCAATAATATAGCAAAACATTTTTTGTTGTTTTTCTGCGGTGGGAGTAGAGTATTTGCTACTTGAAAGGTAGAGATTCTACCACTGAGGTTCTATCAATCTATCATTGATACAATTCTGCCTTTTCTGAATCTGGTCACTATTGTTCAGCCGTCATAAGAGGAAAAACCCCACAATTATCTATCATGGAATAGAATGCCACACTGGAATCAGAGAGTACTGTGCTGGAAAGAGACCTCAAGGCAAAATCTACAGTGAGGTAAGGCTGAATAATAAAAAGAATGACATACTATATTTTCTTTCTTTCCTATCTGAACAGGAATGTATGATGTGGGAAGAACCATATGAGTCACAGGGTCATATCCGGCATGTAGAAGAGCACGGCACAACAAGTAATGCCAGAGTACCTCCCTCTGCTTTCACCGTGAGCCACACAGCGTCTACCTCCTGAGCACATATGCACTGAGCAAAAAAATATACCAATACCTCAGAACTTCAGAGCATAAAATGAAAAGAGTAAAAGCAATCAAAGGAACCATTACTGCTTTCGATTCCTGAAATGGTAAGTAATTTCTTGAGGTTCTATACAGTAAATTTAAATAAGAAACTGGTGGATATACATTTTGATATGAATGATATTCTCTGACAGTAGCAGGAATACTTTGTCTAAATAGCTGATGAAGTTTTAAATTTATCAACTTCCATGTGTCCATTCATTAAGTTGCAGAGGATTAACCTGATGCAAAAGTAAAAGTAAATGAGACAAGGCTTTTTTTGAACTATTGTCTCACATTATTTTTTGGTTTTTTTCTTTTAAAGCTCATCTGGCTCCAGCGGCAGCTCCAAACCGTCTAACATTACAGAATAAGGTGGGTAAAAGTGAGGTTAAAAAGGCTCACTGGAAATACGGTCTATAAATTAGTATTGATTAACCTAACAGGAAGTACAGAAATAAATTCTTTTTAAAATAATAACATGCTAACATGCTACAACTGTGTTTTCTAGTGTCAGAGAAAGCAGACTAGCATAGGCTATTGTGCTATTAAGATACTTCTGACAGAAATCAACATTAGAAATCAAAAACCATCAGGAACTATATGTACCTTCATACAGATTCTTTCTGTTTATTCTGCCCAGGTAGTCTCCTGTTTCTTTTCCAGAAAAAGTCTGCTCAGGGACAGCAATTCAAGTCTTCCAACTAATGTGTTGCCCACTTCATTAGGAACTTCTAAATCAGACATGAGGAAGGCCGGGGGAAAACACATTGGCCAGTTACCACAGGAAAGGGAAAAGAGCAGCTCTTAGAAGTGTCCCTGAGAAACAAATGCAGGGAGAGCCAGGGTCCTGCTCTTTGAAAGCTGCAGTAACGTGACAGTGAATACTGAAACTAATGAGCAGAGTTTCAATTCCTAATGCAACATCTGCTATGGGCTGCTATTGGGTGGACTATCAACAGGGTTTCACAACAGTGATGATTAGGGGGAACAAGTCACAGAGTTCTGTGAATTTGTGTAGTTACAGCTGTACATATTCTGCATTTGCTTCTTCTACTCCTCCAGATCAAGCAGAAATATATTCCTGAAAGAAGAAAATTTACCAGAACAAGCTGTACAGTACGCAGTCACTTCATTTGGCAAACCAAACCTAACTCATTTTAGTTCTCCTCAAGGTGGTTGAATGTTATGGTGATGACTCCAGCATAACCTTTAGGATGGGCAAGGCTAGGCTAAACTAGGAATTTTATACACAAGAATTTGGTAAAGTCCAGTGGAAACCATTCTGAAGAGACTGGATTGGAATAAAGGTGATGGGTGAGGGAGAAACTGGCTAAAGGAAAGTTTTTCAGCAGATGTGCAGAGAGCTTTTACATGGAAAGACAGACTACATTTGCACTGTAAGGGGGAGATGTCAGATGATGGCTGTATGCATATGCATAAAGAAATGAGATGGGCTGAGGATGGACTCATGGCCTAGACTAGCAGCTTTTGGGAAGGGATGGCTCAGAAGACTTAGCTGTTTTTTGGTGGAAATAATGAATATGTGAGGAAAAGAAAATGTCTGCCAGAAAGGGGTTGTACACTGAGTGACAGAAACTTCTGAGTAAGGGTGTGTATAATTTGAAAAAGATGAGGTGTAATATGAAGAAGCAGGAAAAGATAAAAACAGAAATTAAGATCAGAGGAAGTAAAAAGGAAAGTTTTGATCTACCCTTCTTGTTACTTTAAAGTTGATTCTCATCCTTCTTTATGCAAGGGAAAAACTGATGGGTCAAGACCATTTTCTTCTTTCTCATTTATCATTCCTCTCTGGAATTCACCTTAATCCCCACATATTATGGAAAGGAGCATACTATAAAAATTGAAATAGCTAGATTGACAAGTTTTGTTCCAGATTTTGGCTTTGAAATCTTGGTAGATTTCATGAGAATGGTGGATGACACACAAGGGAATGTTTGTGAACCTGCCACTTAGGTGAAGGACCATCTGCCACGCTTCACACATAGCATTGACCTCAGAATCCCACTCTACCTTTACTGAGTGCTACTTCTTGAACTGTCAGAGTAAAATGTGACAATATAAAATGTCAATAATATGCAGAAAACCCCCAGTATCAATCAATAAAATATAACCTGAAATATGCATTTAGATAGTTTTCTATTTGCAGACAAAAAAAATGTATCTGTTAGTTTTTACTAACTTTGTAAAACTTCAGACATAAGAATATTAGTGTGCATTTGCATATTGTAAACACGGTTGTATTTTTCACCATACTTTATAATTTTAGTAAATTTCCTCTATTACAGCATACATGCCCCATGTATGAGTAACCCAATGCCTCCAGTAGGATCAATTGGGCTATGTGCACATGAATTCACAGCATCCCTCTGCAAGAATGGGCACCTAGGATAGTTCTCTCAAAGAATTAATTGTATCTCACTTTTTCATAAGAGGTGAAGGAAGTTTAGGGAGTTTGATCGCCAATAAATCTTTAATGAAAAATCAGAGAAAGGGTCACAGTCTCAGTTTAGCCTTTTGGTACTTTTTCCTGTGTAATGTCTTTATAGACTTGGCCCGAATTTTACTTTTTTGGTAGTTGTGGTTTTAATTTATGCTGTTAATGGCTAGACTTGAGGGCTTTGAATTTTTAAAAGCTGGAGATTTTGAGAAATAGAAACACAATCTAACACTTTTTTTAGAGCATGAGAACACTGCTTATTTTTTCCTGTTTTTATTTCCTTCTCTTAGAAAGAGTGCAAAACTGTTAGCTGAGATATTGGAGGAGGTAAATCAGGGAAATATTCTGTCCAAATTTGGTAACTTTATCATTTGTTTAAATGATTGAAAAGAATGGTCATGTAGTAACAGTTTGACAATACAGTAAGACTTTTATTAATATGATCTTTAATATCTTATATGAAAAAATACTGTAGCAGCCAAATGAAGGGATTATTTTACAAATTAAAATCAGAGTATACTGTATCACAGAATTGAGGATCATTGAGGCTGACTTCTGTCCCCACACAGAACATCTCCAAGGGTCACACCATGTCCCTGAGAGTATTGTCCAAATACTTCTCAAACTCTGTCAGGCTGCTGCTGTGGCTACCTCCACACTCCCTGAGGAGTCTGTTCCAGTGCCCAGCCACTCTCTGGGTGAAGAACCTCTTTCAAATAGCAACCTAAACCTCCCCTGACACAACTTCAGGCCATTCCCTCGGGTCCTGTCACTGGTCACCGAAGAGACGAGATCAGTGTCTGTCCCTCCACTTCCCTTCACAAGGAAGTTATAGACTGTGATTTATCAAACAACAACATCAGCAGTAAATTAAAGTCCTAATTTTACAGTCTTATGTAGGTCATAGTAATGACATTAAGATTTTGCAAAGCCACAGGACCCTGAGTCAGGACAAATTGGCAGAGAAGCATTCATTTACACTGGCTGATTAGTCAGATCAAAACTGAAAAACCAAAAGACCTGATCAAGTTTCCAAGTGTGATTTTGAGCAATACTGCTTCATCATGACATGGAGACACATGTAGCGATTCCTGAGGTAAGATAGATTTGGGTTGGAAGTCCATAGGAAGATGTGCAAGGCTGTACTGGTTTCCAGCTTCGTGCCAGATGCAGGCTGTCAGAATTTCTGTGACTGTGGTCATCCTGCGTCCAGCCCTAAGCTGCCTCATGTCCTGCAGCGAGCCACTCTGACCTCTACTTATCCAGTCTTGTGGCCTCTCTCTGGAAGGAGAGTTGAAGGGTCTGGTACAACACAGGAGTTTGGTGGTTCCTCTGTGCATGAACCTCACTGCAGTTTCAGTGCCTCAAAGACTGAGAGATAGCCAGAATCCACACGAATTTCTGTTAACCACCCTATACTTCAGGCTCACCTTCAGTGACTGCTACTTCACAGTAGGGACTGCTCTGGAATTTTCCTCAACAGTAAAGAAAAAGAAATAAAATTCCCAAATGATTTAGCTTTGATGGCATGGGAATCTGGTCTCCATGTTGCCTTACCATGTTGAATAATTTTACTAGGTATTTTTCATATATGTGCAAATATACCAATTCACTTATTTTCATGTAGAGCTAGAAATCTGATGTGTTGATGTGTTTTATAAATTGTTTCATTTGCAATTTAGTGTATTCATGTATTTATTTTCAAACAGAGTTCAGAAGCTTAATTTGAAAGGCTGTAATTTTGTTACAATGGTGGATTGTTCTGCAATGAATAACTGCAACTACCACTAATACCTATTTAAAATACCCAGCCTAAAGAAATGGACTCACACATTTTTGTTTCAAAGAAAATTTTTTTTCCTAAAGGTAGCAGTAATGCCACATTATTTATTACATATGTGCTGTCATACTTGATGACACACTAACCCTTTGGATATATTACAAATTAAATGAATTCTGCTAAAATAAAAATAAAACAGCAAATGAAGACTCCTGGAGCCTGAAGCCATGAGATGTTCATCAGCAAAATCTAAGTCAACAGTTTCCTAGTTAACTTTCAGAAGCATAGTGTCCTTGTAGGTGTATGTACCCTGCTGATCTTAAACAGAGCCCCTGTTCATGAACAAAATAACTGCACAGGGCAGGGAAGTTTCTGTTGTATTTGGATTTCAATACAGGAATGCTGCTATCTGATAATAAATATAATAGAAGTTCTTTGTTTCTGCAGAGACGGCAAATTATGAAGGGCTCTGTTACTGATCTGCTCAATGTTATTGTTTAGAGACCTAAAAAGTACCTTGAATAGTCTTTAATGGCTTCTGTATTTACATTTCCCTGCAGATTCATTTAGCTGGCAGTTGTAGACATTTGTGTCTGATGTTGCATAATTTTTGTTTTTCTGACATAAACTGCCCTGCTCATTTTTGTGAAACAAGTGCTCATTGTCTGAGCCACCTGAATGAAACATTTCCTTTACAACATCAGCCTGCTAGATTGCCATACTCAGAGACAGTACATGATGAAGGATGGCCATTTGGGTTTTCCACCAGTCTAGCAGCCCAAAATGCTTTTCAGTTGCCAGAGACCTATGCTAATTCTCCATGGACTAAATTATATATCTTATAGAAGGGTTAAGTAGACAAAACTTAAGCCTGTAGATAAAAAAGTTATCCTTTAAAATGATGCAATGACAGTAATGAAGACATAGCTGCCAGTCTTTGCATGGATGGCAAATATCATGGACGGCAAATATCATGGACAAGACTCTCCTTCAGCTCCCAAAGCACTGTCATTTACAACCTGTTTCAATGACAATTTAAGAATTCCCCTGATTTTCCCAGCTTACTGCTGCCCCTCCAGAGCCCATAGGACTCCTATCAGACTTATTCCACTCCTGCTGCCTCTATGTGGGTGTTTGAGAGGCACTGTAAACCTACCCATGGTTTGTCTGGAGCTGAACTAATGACCTAAACAACCAGTCAGGATCAGAGCAAAGAAACAGGTACTGCTATGCTCTTATCCATTGTCCTGTTACATGCACCCAATGCAGGACAGTAGAACAGCACTCTGAGAGAGCTCTAATTTCCATTGATTTAATTGCGAATTATTTGGTTGATCTGTTCTGGTGACAGCAACATCTGGACAGGTGAATCCCACAGCCTATTTCTAACACTCCCCCAAAAGGTGTTACCATTACTGAGAATACCCGCACCATAACTACCACTCTTGGTTTTGGAAGTCTTGACTTCTGTTATGTCATGACCCCTCTGAGGTTTCAAAAAGAATGGTGGTAATACTGGTCTCAGGCCTCAACTCTGTGCTGTATAATCAATGTACTTTCAAAATTTTAACTTAATAAATATCCCAACACTTCTCTGACACAGAATACTGCATGTATTATTTTTATTTTTGTGCTAATCAGTAGTGAGTGCAAGGGAATATGCCACATTCCATTAATATTTTGCAGACTTTTTTTGTGCATTGATCTGTAGCAGGAAAAGAAAGAGTTCTTTCTTTCCTAGCCCACCAAGTGCTACAAATATACTTTTATAACAATAGCCTTACTGTACATGAGTGTTTCATACTTCTCCACTCATTAGAAGGCAGTGACCAGCACTCTGATTTGACAAACCAGATAACTGGGATGCCACAAAAAGTCCCAGAGTTTGGAGCAGCTCCTACATTTTTTTATGATAGACTGAAATGTAAACCACTTTATACTACATTTCTAAAATATCTGACAGTTATATGTATTTGACTAAGCTGTCTTCAAGTACTGTTTCAGACTTAGATCAACATTCCCCTTGTGGGGCAGAAATTTCAGCACCTCATTGCTATCTTCTGAGCAGCTGCAAACCACAGAACAAATGTACATTGTTTCCTCCTCTAGAGAGCCATCTGCCTGATGGATAATGGTTCATGTCTGCTACTTCTCAGCCTGGTGGCCAAAATCTATGCCATGAGTTGGAAGATGTTATCTTCATAACCCAGTGAAAAGTTAAGCAGAAGAAATAAATTAAATCACAATTAGACCATATTAAAATTTATACATATAAAGATCTAGAACAGAATGTTATGATAGCACTGTTTCTGGTATCTCACTGATTTTAAATGTTTGATTTGAATGTCAGTTGAACCTTGTTTTTGTGATTATGTACATGTGGATGTGAAGCTCCCACTCAAAACACTTTTTGGCCTGCAAAAGTTACCAGTTACTACTGCCCTGAATATTTCTGAGCTATATCTATGGTTATTGCACATATTTGCTCAACATTTTGTTAATTGTTAAATTGATCAGATAAAGACTTGTATTTCTTTCTGTAAGTGTCATAGCACTCAGCACATCTAAACTGCAAAACATCATAAGCTCTCCAATATAAGCAATATATAAGCAATAGGAATGAAAATAATTATTTTCATTCATTAAGTTTCATGGCAATGAGTTTGATTTTCCAATATAATATGAACATTATCAACCACAAATAGCTAGCTCTTATAATGTTTTAATTCTATTATATTATTTTTTCAAGTTCAAAATTTATTTTTACACTAGTAGTGGGCAGTACTGTGTCTCAGGATAGAAGCTGTATTAATTTAATAATATTCATAAGTACTTATTATGCAATCACTGTAGACAATAGTTTTTGAATAAAGAATTTTCTCTTTGTGCAACAGTTAGAAAAATAAAGGTTGTTGTTGTAGGTGGAGACTTAGGATGTTGCCACAATGTAAGTATTACATCCTGCTATTGATGGTGTTGTCAAACTGAAATGTAAAGAAAGACACAATGAGCATGTATTTTACAAATATTCTGTTAGTCCAAAAGATTTTCAGATTTCTCAGTGCCAGATACAGAGAACTTCATGCCAGAGAGATTTTCAAATTGGAGTCTTATAACGAGTGACAAGCTAACATCTTTTTAATGATGAATTAATGGGCAGTAAAAGCATTGCAATTCCAAAATGTACAGAACCTTGTGTTTAGAGGCACAAATTCAGTGAGAGGGATTCTGTGACCTTTGTGGTACCAGCAAAGGTTGGGTTCAGTGCAGGCAACGTCCAATCAGTCTTTCAAGGTTAACTACACATGCCAAGCTGGGAAATGAAACAATTACTAACAAATTTTATGGGTATATTCTGTCAAATTTAAAAGGCAATAAGAAGTCTAAATTAAAAGCATGCCTGAGGAAAGTACCCACAAAATAAAAAAGAAATTAGGAAATTTGGGTTGGTTTTGGGGTTTTTTTCTTCTTCTCTAAGTTGTCATTCTGAACTAGGCACTGAAAATATTGGTGGAACTGAAAAAGGTATGTGGGAGATACCACACAGTGTTGGAAGGAAAAACCCACAATGCAGAGGGCAGGAGTGCTCAGGAAGGATGACATCAGTAATCACCTGGGCAACATTGACACTGTGATTAATTATACTTTAATTAAATTTTAATTAACTTTACCCTGCTTTCCTTATTTTAGTAAGTTAAATAAACTTCATTTTATGGTATTCGCTAAACCAATGAGCAGAGTCTAGGATTCTGCACTAATTAAAGTCAGCAATATAGTAAAACTGTGTGCAAAATATAAGGAAGAAATATTTCTTTGCAACTGAAGTGGTTTCTTATATTTTGTAACATTTTTATGTTTTTAAACTACTTCCCATTAGTGGCAGTATGCTGAAGTCTCAAAAAATATTTTATCGTAATCTTGCGTATTTCAGGAAAAACAGCAAAGGTATTTTATATATAGCTAAATTATTTCCCAAAATTACAAGCTCAATTTCTCCCCCATGTAATTGGAAACACACTCAAAGACACAATAGCCAGAGCAGGAAGTTGAAAAGAGCAGATCTAAGTTGCTGTTTAAAAGGTTTGGATTGGGAGTAGAAATATCTGATGCTGGAAAAGTACATTTCTGTGTGTTTGTGGCCTGATTCTCAGTCAATGAATTCCACCCAGTGGATCCTTTGAGATCTTTCAAAACTGTGTTTCCATGTGGTAGCAAAATGCTAGATTCTTAAATTTATAACTTGTCATTTTGGAATAAGCAGAATTTTGTCATTGGCTTTAACTCTATGTGGACAGTGATACAAGCTATAAAAACATTATAGTTTTCCACTTTGAAAAAAACTGGTTTTGTTAGAAATCAAATTTCTTTAACAAAATGTATTTCATTTTGAAAATGTCACTGAAAAACTCTATACAGGATGTAGTTTCCAAAGAGAACTTGAGACCAGCCTCTAGCCTGCAGTCAAGGAGATTAGCATTCTGCTTTGGCTTTCCTGAAAGAGCTCCCCACCTCCAAATTTGTGAGTGTGTTTGAAAACTCTTTATTTTGAGGGTTTGTTTTTTTTTACCTCAAAATCTCAAGTACATGCAAATAAAAATAAATTCTTAGGCAAGAGAATTCTTGTTTTCCAGTCAGCTATTCCATCTACATTTCTACAGATTACCATCTTACTCTGCCTGAATTTAGGATAAGTAAAGGTCTGGCTGTCCAGTTATGCCTGTGAAAAGGGAAAACTCTCCTCTTCCTGTTTTGTAACTGATGACTGGAGAAAGCCCTTTCCTTTTTTCTACTGATTTTCCTAGTTCACCTGTGAGCAGGGGCAGCACCTTGTTGCTCCAGTTATCTACAACAAGTCACCACTGCTGTATGCCTGGATTCCTCCTCTGTTCTTCTTATCTGCCTGCTATATGGTCCCCTCTGCAGGCTTAATTATAATTAAGTTATGTAGCCTGTTTCATATATAGCCTGGGTAAAGTTGATAATCTTCTGGTCTCAAATCCAACCAAGACAGAGGTAGAAGAAGTTTAAGGGAAGAAGAGAATATTAAAAAGTGTGGAAGTCAATCAGTCAAGTCAGAGTAATTCAGACAGGAAAACATCACATTTGAAAGAGGCAAGTGGAGCAGAAGGAAAACATACTTATTTCTGTAGAGTATGAGCTGATCCATAGCAGAAGAGGTTGTTCAGACAGGATGTGGAATATGGAATAGGGGAGAGAAAGAGAAATTCTTCCTGAAGTTAAAGTCCTTGGTTTTCATTTCACCAGCAAGGAAAATACGGCAGTGATATGTGAAACAAAAACAAAACCACAAGTTGTTGACGACCTGCTGCTTATTATTTCAATGTATTCACTTACTATCAGCTAATTGAGGAAGGGAAAAATCACACAATTCAACAAGTGAAATATAAAAGATCAACCTGACATCCATTCAGTTATGGCTTTTGCAATAACATAAAATAGCAAATACACTTAGGTAACATGTTTTTCTAAAAAATATTTAAAACATTGAAAACTGTTATCCCTCTCTACATGGTTACCTGTATATTCCTTTGTCTCCCTAGGGATGTCAATTGAATTTCAGTTTATCAGCTCTACATTTCTTTTTGTATTACTCTGATGTATAGATTAACCTGTCAGAATTAAACCCCAAGGCTTTGACCTCTACTCTCCATTAGGTACTTCAGGATTTTCTTCTCCAGTGACATCTACACAAAACCTGTAGTGGAGAGGTTGTGGTGCAGTTAGGGAGAGGTAATTATAATTAATTAATCAATTTATTAATGCTTTGGAATATTCAAGTTCTATGATGGCTCCCTAAGTAACCTCATTATCTTATTTTCATTACCTTCCTCTTGTCTATTCCCTTTTTTATTTTTTGTGTCAGATCTGCTTGCTGCATCTAGTTTCAGATTAGATTCTTCAGAGCAAGGACAATGTCAGACCTTGTTTGTACAGTAGCCAGTATGTTTAGGACTTATCCTGACTGGAGCTTTTGGACACAACTGTAATTAATTATCATTTACAGCTGAGACATAGGGATGTTAAATGCCTTGTTCAGGGTGTCAAAGCAAGTCAACAGCACAGCTGCAAATGAAGCCCAGATGGCACCTTTCTTTACTTCAACTGCAAGACCACTGCTTGTTCTGAGGGACTTCTGCACTGAAATAAATGTTCTAAAATATTACAAAATATTCCCTAGAAGAAGGATGGTGTTTGTTTATTTCCACAGACTTCTCAGGAAAAGAGGCTTCAGATACCTCTTATATTAAAATACAGATAATTTTTTTAGTCTATAATTACAGAAGTCTCTGGTTGCCATAAAATAACTTCTTGCCTATTCTCAATAAAATCTCTTTGTTTTATTCTATCCAAAATTTTTTTTCAGTATGGTATTGAGACACAAAAGATTTAGAAGACTGAGATAATGTGACATAACAATTTGGCCCAGAAGAGGGGACTGGAAGTAGCTGGGGTGGATGTGTTGTACTGTAAGAGTATCACAGATAGGAGTGGCTGCTCTTAGATACACCTTTACAACATTTGAGACTATAAACACTCCTTCAGGACATGCCTAATTCAGGAATTGATTCTTATCTGTTTAGTTCAACACCTTCAACAACTTAAATACATATAAGACGATAAATATTCAGCCAAAGATAGAAATCCTTCATACTTCAACTTTGAATTCACTGAGTTACGTAGTTGAATCAATTCAGCTGTAGCCTTCCTAAATCATGATCTACAGGCTGCCATAATCAGATCTTTTCTATAGTTTCTACCATTAACAGCAAGCTTGAGAGAGTGACATGGCTGTAGAGTTCTTACTAATTAGTTGGAAGGAGAGAGACTTGTCAAAGCCTTAACAACAAATAAGAATATACATGAAAATTACTGAGTTTATGTTCATTTGCATCAGTGAATGTCATGCAGTGTGCTTTTTCAGGGATGTGGCAGAAATGTTCTTTGGTCAAACCAGTTCTAGAAAAGAAACATTATTTAAAACAAAGCTTTCAAGTCAGTTTCAGGAAAACCATAAAGATTTTAAAAGAATTTTTAAGTATCTGTGGATCTTGGACTATAAAACAATAACGAAACTGTATAAACCACCCTGAAATATGTGAATAAAATTAATTGTGAAGTTAAATTTCAGATACAGAGATTATATCTAACACCTACAGTGGCAATGAGAGAAACAGACACTTTCAAGTCTGCATCTGAAAAAACAAAACAAAGTAAAACAAAAATAAACCCTTTCTTAGTTAATTTGCAGATATCTAAATTCCTCAGGTGTCTCCTTCAGTGTTTTGAAGCTCCCTGGATTCCAGGTTTTCACCAGTGGGCATGCCCAGGGCACTCTGCCCTGCAACTGGGAAGCACCTGCTTCTCCTCTAAGTGTTGGTCTACCTTATTCAGAATGACATATCTCAGTGCTTACCTACCTGGAAGTTCAATATGTGAGAGATATCTAAGGCTGTGGCTACACAAGTCTTTTAGTCCCAAATGAGAGTGCTTTTTTGAGTATAATCTGACAGTTATCCTAACACAGCACACTTTGGCATCCTGGGTTGGCTTTGAAGCATGTGAATTGCATTCCATACAAATGAAAATAAATTGGCATTTATGGTCTAGGATTGCACCAAGATTTACACATCTGAAGTCAGAGAAAACTAATGGTTTGTAAGCTTACTCTTACCTCATTAGCTTGGAGTAAGCACATTTGAGACCACTTGAATGCTGAGATCTGCCAAGCACGCCTTATTTGATCCTAATCTGACTCTCCTGATATTCTCTGACAGGGCCAGGCTGCTGAAAAAATCCACTTTTCTAAACAAAAGTGCTACTGATGGTATCCTATGTATCAACAACTATTTCTGCTTTGGTTTCTTGTTTGAAGTTTGTTGTTTTTTTGTTTTTCCTATGATAGCTAAGGGGACTTACTCCAGCAACCAGAGTATCTACTTCTATGTTTTAGCTAACTAATTACAGGAATAATATTCTTCTAGGCAGATTCTCTTCCTGTAGCAGGAAGGAATTTACCCTGGCTACATCATGACAGTAAATACATTTCTAGTTCCAAAGAATGAATTTTTGCTGAAAAAAATCATGTCTGTCTAGTACTCAGCCCTATTGAACAGATTCCACAGCTTGACATAGATTTTTAACTTCAGTGCTAGAAACAGCCAAGTCTCATTGACTTCTCAGTATTTTCTCTCCTTGATGCTTTATCACAAAGCCATTTCATATATGAATACATTTTGTTTTTCTAGTTCCTTAGATAATCTCTACTTTTAGAATCTCAAACACAAGCCATCTTTTCTTCTACAGATTACAGCCTTCTACTAATATTCTGCTAAACATATTCAGTGTTATTTTTTGGTCATTTTCTTTATCCTCCTTATTTCTCTAGGTTGTGGCTACTTACATCCCTTCTTTATAATTTTCCTTTGAAGTTATTTATAGACTCGTATCATGTCCTGAATTAATCTTTCCTATTCTCAAGTATATAAAATTAGATGCCTCATCTCTTCACTTACATCCTTTTGTCCAGTGTAGAGCTCTTGTTTTCAGTGCCATTTGTTTGCATTTCTCATGTAAATTTAGATGCTTTTATATAAAAATTTCTGTGAAATTTTCTCTTCTGTTTGGTTGGCCCTGGCTAAATGCCAAGTGCCCACCAAAGCCCTTCTTTTACTCCCCTCCTCAACTGGACAGGGGAGAGAAGATACAGTGAAAGGCGCATGGGTCAGAAAAAGGACAGGGAAACATTATTCATCAATTACCACCCTGGTGAAAAAGGGCAAAATAGATCTGATTGGGGAAATAAATTGAATTTTTTTTACCAATGAAATCAGAGCAGGATAATAAGAAATAAAACCAAATCTTGAGGCACCTCCTCCCCACTCCTCCATCCTTCTAACGTCACTTCCATTTTCTCTGCCTTCTTACCCCCCAGCAGTGCATGGGGAACGGGAACAGGGGTGGCAGCCTGTTTATCATGCATTGCATTTGCCATAGCTTCCTCCTCAGGGGAAGGACTCTTCACACTCTTCCCCTGCTGTTTCTCCCATGAGAGACAGTCCTTCATGAATTTGTAGTTTCACATGAACTGCTCCAGTATGGGTCCCTTCCACAGGGTGCAGTCCTTCAGCAGCCAACTACTCTGGTGTGGGTCCCGCCACAGGACCACAGGTCCTGCCAGGAACCTGCTCCAGGGTGGACTTCTCATAGGGTCACAGCCTTCTTCAAGTACCCACCTGCTCCAGCATGGGCTGTCCCACAGGCTGCAGGTGGATCTCTGCTCCACCATGGATCTCCATGGAATGCAAGGGGAGAGCCTGCTTCATCAGGGTCTTCACTGTGGGCTGGTGAACCCCCTCCCCCTTCTTTTTCACCGGTCTGCAGGGTTGTTTCTCTTGCATAGTCTCACTCACTCCTCTCCTCCCCTAGCTATTGCTGTGCAGTTTTTCCCCCCTCACCTTTCTTAACTGATGAGATGCTACCACTGTCACTGCTGGGCTTAGCCTTGGCCAGTGGTGGGTCTGTCGTGGAGGTGGCTGGCATTGACTCCATCAGCCTTGGGGAAAGCCTCCCGCAGCTTCTCACAGACCTATCCTTATAACCCCCTTACTACCAAAACCTTGCCCTGCAAACCCAGTACACCTTTCAACCTTTTGAAAAAAGGATTAAATAATTTTGAATCTTAGTACAGCTAGCATTCCATCTCTCAGGCTAATCCTTATCTGAAAGACCACAGAGAGAGGGAATATATAGATAGTATTTATATAATACTCCTTTCAATCCTTAAGTGATTTCCAGAAAGTTATAAACAGGTAAATCTGTCCATAGATTATGGTAATTTGAGTCTAGTATTTTTTACCTGTATTTCTGAGAAATGGATATTATTCAGTCGGGTACCACATGTCTACACTCCTTTGTGTGTCTGCTCCTCTCCAGTAATTCTCTAATCTGCTGGCAATTTTAGTTTCAGACACATTTGAGAGAGGAGAAGAATCACAATAAGTATATTATTTCTTTAAAATTGTTGAAAACAAGTGATTGGGTAGAAAAGATGAAGAAATTGACTAACTTTATCTTTACAAAGAAGAGATTTTTACGCTAAGATAGCACAGTTTTATTAGACATCAGAAAATCTAGTAGGCATTGGTGGTTTCTGTCTCACAGTTTCCCTCATATTTGGTAATGCAAAACCCCTAAACGAAATTTTCCCGATGCCTAATTTTCTTAACTGCAGCTGTTGCCTTGTGGATTCTCTATGGTGTAAAAAACACAAAAAGGCATGAGTTTATTCTGCAATCTAGTATAATTCAGTTAAGAATTATCAGTCAACCACAAGACACAAATCTATTTGCAATCAAGCTATTTATTATTTCTTGTGATGCTTGTTATGTATATTTGTCACCCTTGTTCTTTCTTGCATTTTCAGATAGCTGTCATCTGCCCTTTTTTTGTAGTCTCCCTTGATTGATAATTATGTTGACTCTCCTCTCAAATGAAACTTTGCTTCAGACATATTGTCCCCACATTTTCACTGTTGTGCTGACATTTGGAACAGATGTCAACCATTTGCTCCTGTTTGATATAATGTCTGTTCCAGCTCCCCAGTTCACGCCCCACTCACTCCACACTAACCAGCGCGATAAATGGAAGATGTGTTTGGTTTGCAAAAAAGTTGAACAATTCCACTTTGAACCTGATTCTTGCTCACCTTCTGCCCTTAATTTCCATCTTTGGGTGCATTATATGTAATGTAGACCCTGATTGCAGGTACATACAATCCCCCCTGTTTTGAAATCGTTTTTTGCATGATGAAAACTGTAACAGAGCTAAAGAGCCAAAAACTCTGCACTGTATGGCAAATAGGATTGCTGAAAATTTGCATGTTTGGAGCTAGACTGACTAATGAAAGCAACTCAAGAGATGAGTTTGGACTTAAGGCAACACTCCCATGGACTCAGAGCTAGATACACAAAAGGAGACTGGCACTAACTGCCACTGCAGGTACCGAACTCTGATGCCATTTGGTTTCTGCCTTTTTGTTCTCTGTACTCTTTGCACACATATTTGTAGCTCTGTAGCCTATTGTATTAATAGCTAGTTTTCCCTGTACTTTTCCATGGCCTTCCCCTAAGCAGAAAGACAAAACAAATTCCAGAGCTCCAAGCCCAGGGGATACAAGGCCCTGTCCCTATCTCGGTTCTTCCTGGGAACCAAGGCCGAGAAAAACTCTGAGGTACATTTTCATAAACAAAGTACAGCCAGTGCTGAGAGGGGGCTCCAGAGAAGGGGCTGGACCTGGGAGGCAGGAGAATTGAATCACCACATGTTCTCCTTATTGGTGCTTTTAATCAATTATACTAATTTTCTAAAAGCTTTAAATATGTACTCCCCCCTGGAGGGGGGGGGGGGGGGGGGGCTTTTATGGACACCTTTCCATGACTGCTCCTGAAGACCTTCAAAATAAAGATCCCCTTTTATATTACCTCCTTGCTAAAATGATCTCGAGTTTCTTTTCCAGGTTGGAGGAAAAGGCAACAACTCAAAGTTGAATTCTGCGGTTGCTTGAAGGTTTAACACTTCAGGCTCAAGTTGCTGAGGTTATCACCTGTAAATTTCTTCCTGGATTCCAGGACTGGATGCTGGGTATGCTTAGAAGAGCTTACAATCTGGCAGCTCATTTTCCATTAAACTTTTACACAGGTCTGTCTGCCCAGCATGCTGACTATTGTGTTTTCAGCACAAGTTTCCATTAAAGCTCTTGATCCTTAACTTGGAGCTCAGTATTTCAGTATATATAACATAGTACTTAAAAGACTAAGAACAGCAATGTGGCACACCAGTCTCCTATGAGGATTTAACTCTGAAGAGTAAACAGACAGTTGCCCAAAAGTGATATCTGCAATGGACTTTGGGTACATTTCAGACCTGAAAATTTACTGAATAAACACCACAGGGCCCCTCTGTCTGTTCTTTCAGCATCGTACAAGTTTGTCTACATTTAAAAGTGTCTTCCTTCCCATGCAGCAATAGAATATGTGAAGCTTTGTTGATCTAGCTCTTCATACAACTGGATGGCACTTGGACATGGAGTTATGGATCCTTACAAACCCAAGCCCCCTATGGCTCTCACACTCCATATGGCTACACTCTGAATCTTCACAGCTACCCCAGGTACACAAAGGGATGGAAAAATGGGCAAAAAATAATGAACACAAATCCATCCTTGAAAAGTAATTTATCATTACGTGAAAATACACAGTTACTATTCAACTCTGAGTTTAACTGGCTCAATTCATAAATTAATTTGAAGAGTTTTAAACTTTAGTGAGAGCCGTTTAGAGAGTGTCTTTGTTATTATTTCTGATGCAACAGAAATAATAACAGTCATGGTCTATCACAAGCTCTTTCCCTTGGGCATGGCATTGTGCACCCATTCCATGCCTATCCTCTACAAAGTGATTTCCTAAGTACACATTTGGTGCTTGACTGCAGAGTCAGACACAATAAATATCCACAACTACAGGACTGCTGAAGAAAACAAGGTTTAAGAAACATCAAGGGACCAAAACTAGGCCTGCTAATAGGAAATATTGTTGTATCTGGAGTGTCACCCACCTTCTCAGTTTAAGCACTGACCCTAGTTTATGTGAGATTGGCAGTCAGAGCCTGAAGTTCTCCTGCTGCCCCAAAGGCAGTTTTTCATTGAATAGTAGACTTAGTAATTTCTTATGAGAGCAGGACTACAGATGGTAGTGCAACCATTAGACTTATATGTAATCTTCCTTGTGCTTATAACATCATTTAGTGCTTTTCTGTTCTCACCTCCCTTCTACTGTCCATAACCTTCTTAGGAAAAGTATATAGTCACTGCACAGTTTGTTATGCTCAAACATTTTCAAGGGTTTCTCTGATGACAAGGGGTTTGTAAGACTCCAATTTACTATTTATTCATTAATTTTGAATTTTAGATCAGCATTATGGATCTTTATATTTAGCCTACTCAAGTTGATCTCAGTTCTGAAAGTGGAAAATTGTGATACTTAGGCTATAAACATGAATTGTCTGTCTAGAATACAAAGGTTCAATAATTTTTAGAAGTAAAAATTTTTAATAGTTCTCACTTTGGGTGTAAGTGCCTAAATTCTTCCAAAATTTCACTTCAGATGTTTATCTCTTTTTTCATGTCTATGTGCTTCAGAAACCTGATCATCTCCTTATACTTGTCTTTTCTTCCCAAGAGCCAACAACTTGCTTTTAAATAGGTGCTGTAATGTCCAACATATCTCTATTTCAGTATCTAGTCATCTCCTTGGGAATTTGAGAGATACCAGGTTGCAAGCAGGGTCAGAACATACCCTCAGTATTAGGTCCAAAAGGACACTCTTTCCTATATTTTAAAAAATCCTACAGGGTTTCCTGGATTTCAAAATGAAATAGAGGTTCCAGCAAATTGTTATCCAGCATCAATATTTTGTCTGAACACAGAAACACAGAATCAATACTTTGAAAATCCTCTTGGCAGAAGAGTGTTTATAAGTACTTTGGTATTGCAACAGTGGTTGCACAGGAGAAGGTTTTGTTGGCATGTCACCTGTAGCATTGGAAATATCTTTTATATATGCATAATGGACATGACTACCCTCTTTAATCGCTTTAAAATTTTGCCTTTGGTGCCCAAGCACAATTAGTGAATCTTCTGTACTTTCCACGGCTGAGATAACAAAGTTGTCAGTAGAAATAAGATGGATTCCAGTAGTGACCACAGTGGTGCTGCCTGGTACTCCTAGATAATGCTCTCCCCTGAAGAGCCTTATCCTGGTAATTACTTTCTTCTCCCTTTTGTCAACCTATTTGAAATCTATCACTTTTAATGAGTATTTATCTCCAAGTTGGCAAATCTGTATTAGGTAGCACTTCGTATAATGTCTTATTTTAGTCCATTATCCATGGTAATCTATCCTATCTTCACAGGCTTCATTCCTACAATTTGCTCCATGTTGACCAAAACCTTTGTTCATGCAGAGCCCCTTGGACTCCACCATCATTCCATATGGACCTAAGACTCCATCTGCATGGATAAGTGGTGAGATCTGGGTCAGTAATTACAACATAGTAAGTGATTAGATTTTTTTAAAGCATTGACTATTTTTAATAAGCTTACTTTTAATTATTAATTGGAATCCCCCTAAATATTCGCATATTGATTCCCTTGTATGCCTGAGTATTATGCCTAGAATCTATGAAAAATTAATTGGCCAGATTTTTCCCAGTTCTTTCTTCCTGCCGTATAGGGTTATTTTTAGTCTCTGAATCCCTAGCTTGATTAACATTATCTGCAAAAGTTCAAAAAGTCCTTTGGATACTTCTTTAAAATATTCGGGTGCACCATTTTAAAATGTCCAGATGTATCTTGATTTTGTGCAATAGTAGTTAGTAAGCAGAGAAATTATTGCAGGGCACATTAAGAGAGGTAATCATCAAAGATGTTCAAGTCAGTGAACTGCAACTTGCAGGGTCAAGCACTGGCCCTACAATTAGAATCAGAATATTTTTATTAGTATTAACAAAGCTCATAACTGCTTTTATCCTTTTAACTACCTAGCCCCAGTCAGGACAAAGGCCTTGTTGTTCTTGGTAAAATACAGATGAGGAAGCAACTCTTCTCAACAGATTCAAGCTCATCATGAAAGTTGCACATGGCTAAATCGTTCACTAGATAGTCGTTCCAGGTAGGGAAGGATTGCAGTCAAGAAAAGGGCTTTCTCCTTAGGATTAAAGATCTGACTGTACCAAGGTGGAAACTTTGAGACAACAACCAAACCTTTTAATTTGCTGGCAAGGACTATCTTAGCAGCCCCCAACACAAATGGAGCTCACGGCTGGTTTCAGTCTGCAAGGAAGGTAGTCATCACTGGTGATGACAAATGGAATCCATGAAGGAATACTGCAAAAACCACTGTGAGACATGTACGTTCCCCCCTGTGAAGAATGGCCAGCCAAAGATCATAACCTCTGCAGATCAACAGCAGATAGTGCAATGACCTTCAGTGTGAGGAGAAGACAAATATGGGTGCAATGCTTTTTCATTTTTACTTGCTTCATGCATATTTGGGAAAGGTCCATGTAAGGAAGATCATCTGTCTTCCCTGCTTTGCCATGGTCCACACATGGATGCAATTGTATTCACACAGCAGGTTGCAAGACCAAGTCTGTAAATACATTTGGTAAGTTACAGGCAGACATAAACTGAAACCATGTGTATTTTCTTTTGAGGCAATCAGCTTCAGTAGTGTTGTCAGCACCTCTGAGAGCCCGCCCTAGGTGTAGATGACCTTATTCACTATAAACACATTCAGTGAAATAATTCTGATGTTATCCATTTATGAGGATGTTAAGAGGCATGACACCACCCAGTTCTTAGGTGTTTCACTGAGGAATATTTGGAACCTGATTACACAGAAAGGGCTTTCACTGGAAAGTCTTGAAGCAATTTTTCTAGGATAAGTCTTAGTGTTGTTATAAATGAAGATTTATTCATGATGAGACACATTCAGCTACAAACACTAAGCAAATGTAAAGATTTTTCCCTGCTTCAGGTGTCAAACTAAAGCCTTATTAGGACAGGCAGCAGCTTCTGGATGTCAGGACACTTGATCTTGGAAAAATCAGATCTATGAAGCAGCAATGTACATGCAAATCCTCAAACGTAGTTTCAACAACATGAAAGCCCATAGACTTCCTGTGGGTTCCACTGAGAAAGGTTTAGGTTTTTAGGTTCATGAAGCAATCAAAGGAATATTTCATTTCATCAAGAACATAGGCATCTACATTTATCAAAACATTTCACGAGATCCAGTCCTATGGATTTAGGATATTTATTACTGTCTAACAGGGCATGTGGGTATTCTAACAATTGTTTTCAAGCATACAATATTCTGTGACTGCATATAGTCCAGAGGAACCCAAGTGTTCTCTGTACTAAATGTCTTGATAATTTCTTTCAAATTGATCACATATTTAATGTAGAAGAATACTCCTATATTATTGACCAGAAGCACAAACTTATTGAATTGAGTAAACATTACTTTAATTGTATATTAGGTAAATATCTTCCCTTTCCTTTCAGCAAGTTCACCTTCAGTCAAACAACCATGCTCCTCCCTTCCCAGTCTCAGATTCTCTTTTTACTTCCTGTGGTCCACTTAGTCCATTCCAGTTCCTTTGGGGAGGTGTTGAGGGGCAGAAGTTGTTGGGAACACTGTGTGATGTCCTTGGTTCTTCCTGATGCTACTCAACTCCAGAATGGATTGCCATGGGCTACAATGTCTCAGGGCTTTCCCTGTCATGAGTTTCCTGTGAGCCTTTGTCCCTCAGAGGTGACCACCTCTGACACAGAGCTCCTCCTTTGAAGAGTGTTTCTTGAGCTATGCCTCCAGCAATGTCTCCAATGCATCTTCTCCATTTCTTCTTCCCCACAGCAACGTATGGCATTTTGAAACCTGTTTTAGCAGAGGAGCCATTGCTGAATTTTTGCCACATGATGGAGTGCTAACACTTGTTTCAGGGCAGCTCAGTCCAGCTGTGGACAGCATAAGACAGTTTGTGGCACATTCCCTCAGAGGTCGCTCTGCAGCAATTTGTTAAAACCTTGCAATTTCTGCCTAGAATTTCAATTAAGGAGTTTTGTATTTTTTAAAGAAAGGGCATCCAAAGAAGTTAGAAAAACTTGAAGAAAAGGGGTGAGAGAAGACATTTGAAAAAAATAGAGAAATCAAGGCTTCAGGAATGAGGGTTTGAATAAGGGTGTTGAAGATCAGGATACCATGTAAGTACCTAAAAGAAGTTCCAGTTTGGTAAACAGAAGACCTAAACCACAGTCACAGCTCAAATGATAAGTTGTGGTCAGAGAAACATAAAGCTAAAGTTTCAATGGCTCATTAGCAAGGAAGCTGAAATGACTTGAAATTGTGGTGCACCAAACCATTATTCTTTATCTCCTGCCTTCCTCTCGCTATGCATTTCACTCCACAGGTAAAGAGGTAAGTTGTCAAAAAGGGCTTAACACTTCTGATTTTAAACTTGACTTCCAGCCAGTGACCTGGAAGAAAACTGAACCAGAAGGTAGATGATATAAATGAGAAGAATAATACAGCTGAAGAAATTTTCACTTTATAAAAGATATTTGTGGTGTAATTTCTTTTTCAGAAAGAGTTATAAGAACTGTGACGTAATGAAAGTATCTCTTGTTAGTGAGGTCATCTGGCCAAGAGACTTCTCAAAACCTTCTTTCATCTGTGTTTACATTCTTCATGAAATACAGCCATAGACAGACATATAACCACAAGTCTATCTGCAAGTCAAAGTTCACATCTCACCCTCTCTTGGGTAGTTCCTGATATATTAAAAATACCAAGGTGAGAGATTAAATAAGAGAAAATAATTAAAAAATATCATCCCTTGTTTAGGGCACTCTTCCACTGCAGGAAAGATCTCACATCAAACCACAGCTGGAAGAAGGTAAAGAAGGAAAAAGAATTTAATATATTCCTGATTTGAACCTATACTTCTCAGTCTCTTGTTGAAGGGGAAGGAGAATCTCTCTGCTTTTTGATGGATAGGCATGCTCTGCAAATGAATATTTTGATGGATCTGTCAAGCAAAAAAGGTGGAGGAACACATGATTTGTGAATCTTTTGTGAACCTAAGCATGAATTGGAGCTTCAGGAAATTCAGCACTGACTAGGCAAGAGACATTTTGCTAGTATACGCCTATTGAAACTTGGATATCTAGAAGACTTCACTGAAGGAAACTTAGTCTGTCATAGACATTTGATAAATTGAAGGAATTTTGAGTGCTAATGATAAGTATTAAACTGCATGCTCAGAGACTTATTAAAGCCTCTAAATTACTCTTGAAAATATACCACAAAGTGGTAGGTACAACAAGCAGCCATAAGATACAAGTAGAATAGAGTTTTTAAGTGACATAGTATATAGACAGAAAAGGGATTACTTAGTGAAGAAGACAGATGGAGTGAACAATTGAATGACATTTACTAAACAGGAGAGGAAAGCGATAGGGAAAAGGGACAGCTGTAATGAACACATACATGTAGAATGGTGTGCTAGATTTAAAGGACATCTGGTGTAAGGGACAGCTGAAGTGTATGAGTGACGTGCCCTAGATATACAGTTGGAAGTTCTGTGCCTGAGTGACAGCTGGCTTAGCTATCATGGGTGACATGTCCTCCACAGAGGAATACACTGCTGGATACAAGTGACAGCTAGTGTGTACTATATGAGTGAAATATCACTGCTACAGCAGGCAAATATGAGGAAAAATTATCTGGGGTGCCTGAGCAACATGTTCCTCACCAAAGAAGGAAGAGTTAGATGCAGCACAAAGCTGCAGTGCATAAGTAACATGGCCTGGAAGGGGAAAAGAGCAGGAAGCGGACAAGTGCAATAGGACCAGACTGGATTAAAGAATCCTGGTTTGTAGGAGATATCCTAAGTGTAATGTATGACAGGAGTGTACAATTGTTACACTACTGGCTGAAAGTACTGTCAGTGGCCAAAGCTGATGGAGTTGGCAGCTGGCTGCAGCCCTAGTCCTTGATCTTTCTGGTGTTCCCCTGAAGGGGGATAAATTTTCCATGGGGACCATAATGGGGATTTCTATAATCAAAAGCATAGTTTTTAATCATATCTCTGTATTTTGTCCTTATATAGACATTTGAAAAGAAATAACTTAGATACATCAAAGTAGTCAACACTGTACTTCTTGGGAGTAATTTTTCAACTGTTGATATTGTTCTACAAGAGTAGATAAATGATGACAGTGGTTTTTGATCTTAGAGAATTTTTCATATTAGTTCCCTCACTCAATAGAATGTTTCTGGAAACTCATATAACTGCTCTATGATCATGAGGCAGGAAGCCCTGATTATGACCAGTAATATTTGAAAAGAGTCCTTATTTTTCTGAGACTCTTTCTCTCTTGGTGTGTATGTCCAGTCAGTACTAGCCCACAGACAACTGGGTTCTCTGGTCTTATATTTTATGTATCCATATATCCAAAATTTTGAATATATATATATATATATATTTGTATTTTTATATATAAACATATACAGGTTTTTGTGTATCATGATAAAATATAGAAGAATTTGCCATACTGTGAGTTATGATAGATAAACACAATCAGAAAAAGACCACAGAAGTTCAAAAGTCATCAATCAGAGATCCAGACTCATAAGCTAGGCTTAAAATCTATGGGATGTAAATAACAAATAAAAACTCTGTGAAGCTACATTTCATTCATCCAACTATGAGGGTATTCTCAGTCTTGTAGTCTTCATACTGCCTTTTATCCTATAAGGACTAGAAACATTTTTTCTTTTAATGAAAACACGAAGCCCCAGTGAATTGTATGACTTCAGGAGCCAGGGATTAAGAAAAATATGAAACATCATTAGATATATAATAAAATCCCTGTGATAGAATCACCTGAACTGGCAACAGTGAGGCAGAAGGCCAACTTTAATTTAACCCTGGAGTGTGATGCAACACAGTACCACAACACAGGTCACATCTGTGAGACAGAACTTAGCTCTCAACGATACTCAAATTCACTTTTATTGAATATTCTACATAAGTATATTGCAGCTTTGACCTCTGAGAAGACTTATGGAAAAAATACTGTGAAGTATAACATTGTAGAGCACTGTATAGGAAATGACAGGTTTTAAAATGCTTAATCAACCAGTGTCTCCACACAAATTTCACTAAACACTGTTAGTGGTGGTGGTCTTATACACATTAAAAGAACAATCCTTGTTCTTACATGTGGGGAGAGCTTTTATCTTGAACTGAATAGATCCTATGAACTTAAGGCTCAGGTGTAGAGAAGTAAATGAAACTCTGACCGTTTTCTCCCAAGCAGATGGGAAAGGACCAGATCCTGGGCATCCTGCCTACATCTACATATTTGATGATTAGAATAAGTAAGAAAGTAACAGTAGTGTCTTTTTGTTGACACAGTTATCAAAGTGTTCTTTGGAGCTCAGAGGTGCCTGCTAGAAGTAGGATGTGCTGCACAGTTGCCAGGCAGGTGAGTGTGATATAAGATTGTGTTTAGTAATGGGTAGCATCAATTTATCTGTAAAACTCGGAGGCCTCTCCAGGGCCCCTGAGCAGTAGGAGCTTACAGTGCATCATGCCTCTTTGAATTTCTAAAGCAAACAATAATCAACCTGAGTGCTTAGAATGCCCAGCAGAAAAGCTGCCATTATAAATGTGACGATAAAAAGGCATGTGTATAAATGAGGCAGTGTGGGATAGAAAATACATTTTTATTGAAACCTAAGCAAACTTACAAGTCCGGTTTAGGAAATAAGAAAGAAGCCTGCTGTCTTTCAGTTTGTTCAGGGAACTTGGACAAGGTCACCTCATCAAAGCCTTATAGGATACAGATACAGGATCTGAAGAAAAGTCAGCCAGATTATTGAGTTATGTCTCCTATCTGGCAATAAGAGTATTGGGTGGTTGAGTTTCATTAACTTTGCAAAACACATCTTGAAGTGGCATAAGAATCTTTACTCCCTAATGTGGTATTGGGAAGGTGTTCTAGGATCTCACTGTTCTGGTCTGACTTTTTTGTCCTTTTGAGTCTGAGTTTGTTCCCGAAATCTTTATATCCAGGCATTGTTGTGCTGACATTTAGCTCATTTTTACCTTCCCAAATCTTTTTCCAGCATGCTCCATTATCCTTGCTCGATTTTATTTTGTCAGATTATGACAGCTAAATTCTTTCATTTTCAACTTCCAATGGAGATACACCTTGTCTTTATCTATTGACCCTTTCCTGTTTTTTTTTCAATTTGGATGGATCTCTGCAAAACAAGTGAACAAAACTATGTCTTGAGGAATCCTATGACCGCCCTTAAACTTTCACTTTCCCAGCACCTTGGTGACTTCAAAATGTTCAGTAACTGACTATTTTCTTTTCCTTGACATTTTTTACCATGTCTGTACTTGCATAAGGGCAAAAAGGAGATAATATGAACATATAATCTCATCAGACTGATCTTAGCAAAATCCAAGACTTCAGCTCTCTCTTAATGAAATTGCTCATGACATCAAGATACATTGACAATATTAAAAAGGATTAGAATAACACATGGGAATAAATAGGTGACCCTGAAAAGTGCAAATGGGATGGAGTTCATCTGAAAGATCATGGATACAGGGCCACATAAGCTATAATTCTGAAATTCTATATTAATTTTCTCAGGTGCCAGTGGTCAAACTACCTCACTGCTTTAGCATTTCATTCTTTCTACCAGTTTCACGTCCAGGATATATGAAGATAAGCTGAAGGTCCATCTCCATCCCCTGCTATAGTTTTGGCTCCTGCTTCACATAGCATTTTCCCCAGAATCCAATGAATTAATATGTAAATAAG
>JAVTVJ010001987.1:115000-137500 GCA_034509425.1 Eopsaltria australis | reverse complement strand
CATTATTAATGGTTTCCTCCATTGTTCCTTATTTCAAGGAAAGATAGGTCTAAGGAATTTGAATTCACAAGCAGTTACGTTAAACATATGCTTAAAGTATTTCCCACCACTGCTACCATAGCAGATTTATTTTAAAAAGGTGTTAGTTTAAGAGAACATATACAGAATCAAGAGAATGAGACTGGAAAGTACCCCAAGAGGTTATCGAGTTCATCATTCTCTCCAGCCATGATAGATGCTATCTAAAATGTCTATTAGTTCATTCCAATGCTTTAGGACAAATTTATTAAAGGTGTCAGCAGAGTAGTCCCAGCATTGTCTGCAGAGTTGTAACTACTCTATTTCAGTATAATGGGTTCTTTTACCTTTATGGCCACATATGTGAATTTGCAAAACCTGTTGTTATGTAAAGCTCTTTGGAGTGGGCTACTGACTGACTCAAGTGAGTTTTAATCCTGTCTCCACTGAAGTTTTGAAAAGACTTTTGCAGAGTGTTTTAGCTGAAACAGAAAAGACAGAGTACATTTTCATGGAAAGAATGTTAAAAAATTATTGAAACTTTAAAATTCATTAGGAGGTCACCTATTCTCCCTTCTTGCCTAACAACAAGGCAAATGAAAATGTAAAAAAAATATGCACAGAAAAGAGGAAAAGAAATGGGACAGTAAATTGAGATGCAGATATCAAAAATCTCAAAGTTTACATTAAGACAGACATGCCAAACTAGACAGGTGCTGTATCAGAAGAAAGCTCGCTTAGGCTACAGATAGACCATTACACGTGATAGCTGACCAGTGCTTCTCTAGGGAACCCTGAAATACAGCTCCATCTTCTAGAGGTTACAGCCTGAATTTATACCATTCAGGGAGACTGCCACTTTACAGGTGGAAAAAACTGGACCATAAGGCCTGGCTTTGATGTCCTTGGCTAAAAGCAGAAGTGTAGGCAATACACAGCAACCCAGATCTTCCCCCATCACAGTATCCATTGCAGAAGCTGTACAGGGTGATACAGCATAGCATCTTGCACAAGGAAACATAATTAATATCAGAAAAAACTGCCTTCCTTCTATGCAAGTGAGATCTCTCATGGTTTGTGCTTCATCTGATGAGAAGGAGGAACCACATTGGCTAAGAAGGGATTTGACAAGAAAAAAAAAATGGAAAAAAGTCATCTACACTCTCCCACAGCAAAAATCACCAAAAATAAAGATTAAAAACTAAAATCTATTTTCTCCCTCCTGTGTGTCCAATATGTAAGGAGATGCACGCTAGGAGAAGAGATCAAACTACTGAATGAGGAATAACGGTAGAAGGCAAGTAGAAAGTAGTTTCATGTCCTGTAATGGTCATTTCAGAGTTAGTGTGCAACAGGGAGGAAGGAAGTTAACAGTGCTGGTGGGCGATTTTTGCAGAGAAATCCTGAAATAATATCCTGCTTCCAGGTTACTACTGTCACCCAGAGGAGAGAACCATGTCAAACAAAGCCGGGAAGAGAGTTTAGACAGCCATCTCTTTCCTAGTATATAAAACACTAATACACAGTATCTGCCTGGAGCTCGTCACAGCAAAAAAAATTAGGCAGTGAAATGTGACTGTAAATGTAAGCAACTAAAATATAGGGAGAAATACATTACAAGTGGAACTGAGCTTGATTATGTGTTTCAGAGTTTCAGTGCTTTGCCTGTCCCATCGGACTCCTTCCCCCTGGCCATCAGAAGACAGAAAGAAGTGAAACAAGGGTGAAAGAATTATGTGGAAAGAATAGGATAACAGAAAAGGAGAACAAAGCAGGGAAATAACAACGGGGTAAGAAGGAAACAGGAAAGAAAGGTTTCAGGGAGTGTTGAGTTTGAAAAAGAGGATTGAGAGGATTAAGAGTAAAAGAGAAGAGAATTCTAATATCCTGGAAGGTAAGAAAGGAGAACGAAATTTAAAAAATGAATTCTAATTACATGATAATATAGGATTTTCTATATTGGATCACACCATATGTCCATCAAATTGTGTACCCTATTATAGTAGTGGAATGAAGGATTAAATAAGCAACAAAACAATAACAATGCACACATCCAACAAATAAAAAACCAAAATTATTTCCCTAGCCTTGTAGGAGTCAGTTTGCAGCCCAAAGCACAACACTGGGTTAGTGTTAGGAAATGTTCTTAATGACCACAACATTTTTTTGGGTTTTTCATTTGTTTTTAAATGAACACAGCCATTTCACTTGGCTAGATTAGCTCTTGAATCTGTGAATCCCTTGAGTTGACAGTACTACAAGTTGCGCTAAGTAGCCATTCTTTTCCTGAGAGGGTAACTGCAGAAGGATGAAGCAGTCTGTATGTCACAGTAGGTACCACAATAGAAGAGCTTTCATATCAATTTCCCTATTTCCCTGTCTGCTCTTGTTTATGATAGTTTTGATTTTCTTTCTTAATGGATCACCATCAGCAAAAATTTCCTCTTTTGAGAATAACATCCTTGTGAAATCTGCCTGGGTGTTTAATGTTGCTTTGAGCTCTGCCTGAAGATGATCCTGACTCTGGGATGATGCTTTAAATTTTTCAGTTCTGAGCAGATATCTGCAGAACACAAACCACTCAAAACAGACTAAAGTGACCTTTGCCAAAATAACTTTTCTGCTGGTTCTTGGTGAACAGCTGAGAATGAAGACAAAACTTGAGACCAAGTGTCCTAGACAAGGAGGAAAGCAAGATGTTCAAAAGAGACTTTGCAACATGGCTTATGAAAGAAAATATCCAGTTTTTTCCACCTGGGAAGCATGGATATGAATTTGTTACTAAGAACAGGAATGTTATAAAAATATCCAGACTGGACAGAAGGTTATGCAAGCTGCTCAAAATGGAAAACAAAAATGATGTTTCCAAGAGAGCAATTATCTTGCAGCCTGAGGATTCACAAAGGGTGTTACCAGGGAGGACTGTGGCAAACTGTTATGAATCCCCTTCTCTCCAAAAACACCAGCTAGAATGATATTCCCTATCTGGTGCTATCAGCTCCTTTCTCTGCTACTGGTCATGAAATCCATACTTCTTTTGTCAATACACATATTTTTTGTCTTTTTAAACAGTGAAATATTGCATTGCCACCTCAGCAATTATATCAGACTTTGTATCATGGAGACCAATACAGCTGCCTTCCTACCAGAGTCTTTTCAGTGAGACCATGAAAGAGAGTGCCAATCTCTTTAGAGCCTGGCTGCATTATCATACAAGTGCAAATGTCTTTACAAATCACAGAAGATGCAAGCATAGCTTCTCAAACTCTCTGAAAATTAATTAAGGACAACAAAATTCAAAATCAAAATCAAAAGTTACTCTCTCTTTGATATTTTCAGTGTCTAAAGCAAAACTAAGAGAAAGCATTTTATTTTTGTTTTTTTTTTAATCTGAGATTCTGAGCTACCATCATCAAATTCATTCATATTCAGTTCTCTCCTCCCACACTGATTGTCCCTGGTTTGTTTTGGTACTTAAGGTTAGAGGAGTAAATGAAGTGAGGTAGGACTGGATTTTTTTTCCAAAAAAAGTTTCCTATTACCTTTACTCTCACTTTGTTGGAAGGAGCAGCTTCATGTCACAGGCATAGTTTTGTAACAGGAAGATGTACAGAGTGAGAAAGACAGAGAGTGTGAGAGATGGAAGAGAAAAGGAAAGAAAGCAAAAGAATTAGAGTAAATACCTCTATAATATTTTGGCAAAATAGTCTGGCTTCTGAAGTACTCCGTAGCTTTGGTTTTATGAATGGAGAAAGAGAAAAGTGTTTATGAATAGTAAAAACCATATTTTTGCCAGAAAACTTAATTTCTACTTTTCCACTTTAAAGTTAGAGACTCTGTGAACCTTTTGTGAACTAGACCTAAAACTTTTTATTTTTTCAGGCTCAAAACAGAACTATCTTCTAAGATATATGGGTTTGGGTGTCTTTTAAAGTGTAAATTACTTTTTTTGTTAATATCAAAATGACAGCCGCAGGAGTCTTTCTAAAAGATGGGACTGCAGCAAATAACGTGCAAGCTTCCCACACTGTGCTGTCAGAAGGCCTCCATGACATCTTACAACACCCTTGCTATTTCTGTCCTGATCCTCCTTCATGCAGGACCTGACAATCCTGCTAAATCATGTGATAGGTTAGTGATGTGGGAAAATGTCAGCATGTGATTACAGTAAATCTCCAAACTCTGTTTCACTTTATGTGACCCATTCAAGATTCTGATTTAGAAGTACAGTGCTGTGAAGATGGAGGAGAGATGTGCAGATTACATATTCCTGGGTCAGCCTGACACATTAACACAGGGGTTCACTCAAGAAATGCACTTTCCCTCTGGGTTTTCCATTAAGAATGGAAGGAAAGGGAAGACAAACTTCAGTTTGTAGTGAGGGTTTCAAGGAAGTCCACTGGTAGAAGTTGAATTAAGAAGTCCAGTCTGCCTTGAATTCCTGTTTGATCAGCAAATCTCATTTGAAGGGCAACTCTAAAAGTTGCTTCTGATAGTGCTGGGTGTTGCCAGCACCATCTCTTCCCCAAAGGAATTTCCGCCTTGGAAGTCCTCTGATTTCCTGATTTCATCTTAATTTTCCATACTGATATAAGCAAATTAAACAAATATATGTCAATTTCCCTACTTGATTTCACTGAATTTCCTTTGTTAAAAGAAGATTTGTGTAGAAAACCTTTTAATTAAATCATTAGTATGTGAGTTATGGATATATATACTTAGCTAACTGTGAAAGCTACCCATGTTGCTGGGAAGACTGTGAGTTTCACATACTCTAAATTTCCAGGTATATTATTTTCAGTAAAGCTGTCTCAAGCCTCTTCCCCCTCCTAGGTATTTTATGCCAAGTTGTGCAATTTGTACACCCCCAGAAATCTGGAAGTACATGGAGTGGGTCATTCTGTATGTTGTTAGTGTAAATCCTGAAATCAGTAGTTTCCATTTAGTATAATATACTGTTCAGAAATTGGGAAATATAGGAAAAAAATAAATGGATGCATAATTTTTTCTTTTTCCTCTCTGGTTTCCAGGACCAGAACCCAAGGGAATGGCATGAAGCTGTGTCAGGGGAGATTTAGTTTGTATATCAGGTAAAGGTTTTTCACCCAGAGTGGTGGTTGGACACTGGAACAGTCTCCCCAGGGAATTGATGGTGGCATCAAGTGTGCCAGAGTTCAAGGAGCATTTGGAAAATGCTCTCTGCCGCATGATGGTATTCTAGGGGTAGTCCTGTGAAGGGTAAGGAGCTGCACTCAATGGTCCTTGTGCATCCCTTCCAGCCCAGGATATTCTACGATTCTGTGTGATTCTATGAAGGCAGACATGGTCAAAAATAAAGCTGATATCATACAGCAATGTCTAAAGACCAGAAGTAAGGTTTTAAGCCAACACAGGGGCAGCAAGGTAAGCAGCCTGGGAGTCTTGAGAGGATGGAGGCACTCTGGAAACAGCCAGAGTGTAGGATTAAAGGACCATTTAGGTGGTGGTGAGTACACCAGTCACTCAGTATCACCTCAGAAGAAAGAAAAAGGTTTCCCAGTGGAATATAGGTGAAAGCAAGCCTTCCTTACCTCATCCATGCTAAGCTGTATTTGTGTTTGTGCTCCTATGGCCTTTGGAGAGTATGATGCTTATAGCATAACATGTTACCTTCCCTCCCAATTTGTATGTATTGCAAGTATTTTTCTAATTCAGTTTCAGATCTGTTCAGGAAGTGAATAGTGTGTTTTGTTTTTAAACCTAGAAGCTACATGCTATAAAACATAAAATAAAATACAGTACTGCAGGGAGCCCAGATGCCTCATAGGAAAGTTGATCTCTCTAAAACCCTCTGGCCTGAAAGAAAAAATGAGTTTAGACATTTTTATGGGATTTCTCCAGCTAAAGCCCACCTTCAAATCCCACTTAACTTAGTATGTTTACATGAGTCAAATTTTCATTATGTAATAAACAAGAACATGTGTACAAATATGAAGAAACTAGAATCAGATGGCTGGTGGACTGTAGAGAACTGTGATTATTCAATTCCCTGCTGATATCTTTCCAGAATGTCACATCCAGCTGCAGATTTTGGCAACCTATAGCCATTTCACCATCCTCAAACAGCTCTTTGTATTGCACAAAATTGGCTTCTATTATGCAAAAATAGACACTCCATATATTTTAGAACTGGGTAGCTCTAAAGGATCAATACCTTTTTAAAATATCACTGGATTTCACAGCAAGATTTTATTTTTCTGTAATACTGTAGAAGAAACTTACCATTACTGAACTGCTCCTTTACAATACTATCAAATTAACCAGTGTTGTAATTATACTGATTTCTTTTCACATACTATAACTAGAAATGGTCACAACTTCTGTGAGTCTGGATGTGTGATTACGACTTGGACCTCCCCAGCCACAGAGGATAAAGAACATGCAGATGGACAAGCCATGCATGAAAATAATAGGCAGCTACTTGTCTACAAGGATAAACAGAGAACCAGCAGTTGGAGTTGCTTAACTGGGGGAAAAGGCCAGGAAGGACCAAAGAGAGGAGAGGCAGAAGATGGTTTTGGAGAGCAGTCTCATGCATAAGGGCTCCCCCCATCCTCCAGCAGATGAAGCCTGTTCTCCATCAGTAGGGTACCAAGAGGTAAAGGATTGACAAGATCAGGCTTAAAATATCTCAAGCATTAATCACTCTTATTATTAATATAGGTGAGTGGATAATGTCTTGCCCAACAGATATAAAAGCAGCAAATATTGCAAGTCTAAAAATCACCCAGGCAGTACAAATAATACAGAAACAGAGAAATTAAGCTACTATCAGACTGTCTCACTATAAAAGCCATTGTGGTAGACTCCTTTTCTGAAATAGGGAATTTCAGCATCTCAGCACGTTTTTGAGAACTTGGTACGAGCAATGAGGAAGCTTAGCAGTACCAAATAATTCTGTGGATGACAGTATCTTCCACTAGACCTTACATTCAGTAACTGCTGCTGTGGAATATGTGTATTTTGCTGTGGAACATGTGTATGTGGCACTGTGAAATACGTGTTTTTTGCAGATAAACACAGATCCATGTCAGAATTATTCCCTGCAAAGAGAGATCTGGAAATATGGGGAGATACTTTTGTCTCTGTCATTTGAAATGGAGACCAAAATCTTCTCCTACACAATTGCTCTACAGCTGGGGAAAGTTGGTGTTTATTCGCAGTTCTGATTAGGTCTTGTCCCCCTGGAAATTTTAGAGATAGTAAGAATTCAAAATTATTTCAAAAAGCACTTTCCTTCTCTGAGGCTGCCTGTTTACAATGGGTTGACAGGAACACAACGCAGCAGCAGCAGTGATTCATGTCAAGATTACCGCAACAGAGTAAAACTTTCCTTGCAGCATTTTTTCCCCTGTCTAAAACCACCGATGTGCTGCCAAAATTATCCTGATATCCAATGTAAGAGATCTTGGTGAGCAGACTGTGATGAGGCAAAAGAGTCAGAGATTTGGCTAAAAATGGAAATGTTCCAGAACTCCTTGATCACCTCATCAAGACCCTGGATAAAGTATAGCTGGTGGAGCTGTCTTAACAGGGCTGTCAAAATATCTCTGACAAAAATCTTCCTCAAAAGAATATTAACAAAACTAAGCATTGGAAAATCAACTACTCTGACATAGATTAGAAATCAAAAGGCAGAAAACAAAGAAAAAATAATGTATGCAATTTCAGCATCACAGATAGTTAATATTTAGGTATTTCAAGTTCCCTGACTGGGCAAATGATGGTGACAAATTTTTGGAGCAGTATAAAAAAAGAAGCAACTTTAATATAATCAAAAAAGAGATAACAGTTTATCATTTCAGATAAATGCCCTGCATTTAAATAAACATGCACAAAATTTTTAATACGTGTTTACATGTAGGGTGAGATAGACCACAGTTGCTAACCTCTGCCTGCAGCAAAAAACTAAGCCATTTCATTTGCGTGTAGAGATTTAATTTAGGTTTTATAAACAAAACTGTAGATTAGAAAGACTGAAAAACACACTGCTTTATCTGCTGAATTTCCTCAGGGCCAGAAAGAGAGATGATTTCCACAAATCATCTGCAAAGAATCTTATTTTCCTGGAACAAAATAGTGCTATGCACCATTTTACAATACTTAATGAAATCCCTAAGCTCTTGTTGCAATCCTTCTCACATGAGGAGAAGGGCCTTAGAGTCTTATAGTTCTTGCAGGGTTTTATCCTCTTTGCAGCCAAATGCAGTGTATTATGAAGGTGCTCAGTACCAGGCAGGAGGAAGCTGCTTCACTGCTAATAATGATATTTTCTTCAGGACTATGATACATCCATAAATTTTTCCAGCAAGAAAATCTAGCAGCCACTCAGGGACAAACTATAGGACAATTGCAAGGGCCTCACCAGCTTTGAGGCAGTGAGAGTCCTTCACAAAACCAACTGTTCAGGAGCAAATCCCATCACCTCTCCACCTCCCCCTCATCACTGCCTTACACACACAAGCAGCAATCAATCGGCCCCCAGCTGGCAGTCACACTATTTTTTCTATTTAACAACCTCAAGGGTGGTCTCTTTCACTAATCCCCCAGGCTGTACAACTGAGCTGGATCTGAAGTAGCTTCTGCAGTCAGCTGTTGGGAGGTACATAAAATGTAACAGGATTGCTCGTTGGCAACAAGACACTCCTGTATTTTCCCCATAGCCCCCTCTCAAGCATATCTTTACACTTTTCTTGAATATTATATCTTTGTTGCTTAATCTTTCTGAGATTAGAATGGGATTTAAATGATGGATCAGGGCAATGAAAATAACATTTAACTGCAATACTGTTTTAACTCTGAAAGTTTCTGGTACAAATCAAAGTTGAAAACGGGGAAAACATACAACAGTTTTTAAATCAGCCAATTTGAAATTTGACAGTATACCATACAAAATGTGAGCCCATAAATTCTCCAAGTGAAGCCTTCTTTGCAGTGCCAAGCAAGCTCTCTCAGCGTGGGGGAGCAGATTACCTGTGTGGCACTTCACACCTTTCCCCCTGGGAGCTGACAAGGCTGGATGCAGCTCAATGCCCACTTAGGGGTCCCCTCTGGCAGTGATGCGCAGCGTACCTTCCTCTTCCTGCCTAAGTGCTCTCTTTATTGGACTTGAGCAAATGCACAAAATTGACCTTTAAATCCTGGGTATATTCACCAGGCCAGCTTCTCACTGAGCAACTTCAGTGCTACCTGACATTAGCATCCAGCAGGTTCAGTGGCAGCTCAGAGACACATTGTCCCCAAGCACAACTCCCACAGATCCTCCACCCTCAGACCTGAATATCATGGGCTACATTCTCAGATAGCCAAGCTAATACCACTCTGCTGCTTTATAGTATTTTATACATGCTTTGGTCCTGGCCCATTTCTTCAGCTTTATTTCCGAATCACTTGTGTAAGCAGTGTCAGAGTTTAGTCCCAGGAACAAATAATACCTTTCGAAAATTGATTCCTGGAAGATGAGGTAGCAATGTTTGATGCTGGTGAACCTTAAAAAAGGATTTAAGTTAGCTAAGCTGATCGGAAGGAAAACCAGCTAAAATCCTGATAGTAACATCAATGCATAAAACAGAGCACTCCTAAAATAAAATTAAAATAGGTCAGAAGTTTTCAAATTAATACTTTCATTCATTCTGTCTGCTGGAATAGGTTTTGTGGAATCACTCATCATTTTAATGCCCTTAATTCATCCTGTTTAAGAACCAAATACTGCATAAATTATTATCAAAGTTTTCTTGTAGCACTTATCTTATTTTTAACAACTAAAGAATTATTACCAAATATATACACCACACACATTAAAATGTGCAGAGACCACAAAACATTTAGATTAATACTAATGAGATAATCCACCTGCCTATTTCACTGCACAACAGCTGCACAGATTTAAAAGGGTTCAATTAAACTTTATTCAGTGCATAGATAATTGATCCAATGTGGAGAATGATGTCACTGGTAGGTTAAAAAATATGTTTTACCTTCTAAAATAAAATTGCTCCATTGGAAAAACTGGAAATATAAACCTGACACATAAATCACTCTGGTTACTTTGTTTTATAGAGCAACAAAAAGAAGGAAAATTAAACAAAATCACAGCAGATACAACATGCAGATGCCCATTATGTCATCTCTTCTCAAAAAGAGGAAATAGAAATCTAAATGAGACCATGCTGTTTCTCTCTTTCCATATGGGAAGTTCAATTACTCTTTGTTATTTTACTGTATTTGTTTTTATTTTTATTCCGACAGCTTCCATTTTCTTAAAGGTTATGCCTTCCTACTCTCCACAGCAAAGAAACAACACCATGTTTCTATTCTAATTACTAATTTTAGATGGCAACAAAGTTGTGTGAAATTTTTTTTAATAAATAGAAAGGAATTAATCTTTAAAGATATGTCCTGCCCACCATAAGCCTGAGGCACTCTAATGGTTGCTTGTGGGAGCCTTGGTGGACCAGGAGAACAGATTAAGGACTCCACTCCAGGCTGCTGAAGATGAAAGCACAGCTTCTTGCCAATTTTGTATTTCTCTGTATTTATGGTAGTGGACTGCAAAATACATCATTTCTTGATGCAACATAGCATTATTTTTGACACTACTTGTGGCAGTCAATAATCTGCCATTCTATCCACTTCATGTCAAGATATTACAAATATTGTTAGAAAGAAAGGGCAAAATACAATAATCATCTATCCAGGGAGACATTACTGTAGTTTTCATCCTTATAACATTTCAGTAGCTATGCAGAGGTGGTATTGACTTTAATCTGAGACTGTCAAAGTGATTTCAGAGAGAAACTGCGGAAAAGGTATATGCCACCAATAAGAGGTTTCTCCATCACAAAAGGAACTTTAAGACCTTCTCCCTCAGCAGTATTTTGTATGGTTCACCAGTGTGAAGGAACTACCTGCTCCTTGCTTAGTCCAGGGGCCTGGATACTTCTGAACATGTGAGGGCTGACCCAGAGGTGCAGCTTTTGGATATAATTACAGCATCTGAGCTGGATATCCTCACTCCTGCCAGAGACAGGATGGTCTGCAGTGCTACTGGTGCACCCAAAAGTGATGGGGACTTTGGACTCAATTCCTTGATTCATCTTATCCATATATTTCAGACAATAATGTTTGGATACAAATTTTATTATGCTGGATTAACCATTCAGTCATTATACTTTTTAATAGCTGGGGCATGATATGTTACAGTAAATATTTAACTCCTTCCCATTGTGCCTGTAAAACTTACTGTTGTTCTGACTCTAAACAAGAAAAACAGTGTTTGAAAAAGAACTCCTAAAAGAGTGTATTTCCTTTACCTGTGTACAGCTGTGCACATTGGGTGAGTTTCTGGTGAGTGGAACAGAGCAAGCAGTGCATGCCAACACCATGTGCAGAGATGAACATATCTAGAGAGTAAATCACACTCCAGAGGGTTTAAATAGAGCTTACTGAGAGTCCCTTTCTTATCTATGATTTTGGATTGTTGCTTCTTGAAATTTGGTGTAATTAAAGTTACTATAGATATATTTCAGACAGACAGATATACACACTTATTAATATACATACACATTCATTGTTCTTGACTGTGAGGGCATATGACTATTGACACTGTCAATTTTTACCTCATTACTCATCCCTGCTTACTCCGAGTGCTAATAGTATCTTTCCACTGAGTTTGTGTGTGCTGCAATGTAAATTCTGACATTGCTAGTGTCAGTCACTAATCTATCTCGTTCAGTCCATGTCAAGATGATACATCACAATGCTCAACAACTGTCACTCCTGCTTTAAATTGGTCTACATTTTTCTAAACTTTACAATTAAACACACCTACATGTATGTATCTTCGGTTCCACATCAAGTTCCACTTTAACAATATGACCGTGAAAGTCAACCAAAGTATTTTTCAAAGCAATTACTAGATGGGATGTAGGTTTTGCTGGTTTGTTTTGGTTTGATTTTTACAAAACTCTTTTGAAAACTAAAAGCAAACAGAAAATATTCAGACACATTTAAAGTTGCTTGTAGGTCCACATTTTTCTCCCCCAAACATGAAAACCACATTTTTTGTAACCAAATTGTCACTTATGTGTGCTTACTAGCACTGGTTTGTAATGATGTTTAAAAACTAGCTGTTTAGAAACATTTACTAGTATCAAGGGTTAACTAAAGTTTTAAAGTTCATTAAAATCACTTAGGTTTTGACCATAATGTTAAAGGAAAACCTCAGCTTGAATTGATTTAATCCTTTCCCTTATCTGGAGTTATTCCTCTGCATCTCTGTTTCTGTACCTTATTTACTATTTAGTGAAGAATGCCCAAACTATGTTTATTCTTTCTTATGCTTCCCAAATATTACTTTATTTTTTATTATAGAGCTCCTGATGATATACCTTATTCTTCCTTTACCTAAGTTTAGCATTCCTTATGTGGAACAATAGCATTCCCTCTGTGCTTTAACATGAACTTGATTCTTTCTCTTGCCCTGGTCTGGCCAGTGGTGGTAAACAGTGGAACGTGGTGCTGTTTGGGCAATTGGGCACATCCTTGCTTTAGTCTCACAGGCTGAGCTCTCCTCTGAGAGCTAGGGCCAGGTTTGTGTAAAACACCCCAAGGACAGCCCCTGTACCTCTCTGCCTGTCTGCATCAGCCCGGGTGTAAACTGATTTGTGTTTGGATCAACAAGGAGCAAGAACTGGCACAGGGGCTATTGAGCTTTCCTTGGTACTTGACAGGTGCTAAGGGAAATCTTTCAGGAAACACTGGCAAGAACAGGTTAAGTACTGAGCCTATAAAAGTGATATAACATCGTCACATATGTATACATTTCTGGTGAAGCTTAGTTTTCAGCCAAACTAACTGCATTAATATGTACTTCGAGAAAGTGTTCTTACATTTCTCATCCTTTGCAGTCCTAAAGGCAAGTTTCTGTAATACAGAAAGCCCAGAAAAATATGTGGTTTTTTTGCAAAAAGAAAGCAATTTTTTGAACACTATAAAATAGTTTTCTCTTTTCAATTTTTTCCCATTCAAATTCAACTGTGATTTAGTCCTCAGTAAGACTAGAACCTTGAATGTTTAAAAGAAATGAGATTTTGAAAGAGACAAGCTTTAAATAATAGACAATTTAGTGCAGCAGCTGTATATCTCTCACTTTTAACAGCAGATGAAGTTGCATTGATCTGGACACAAACAGATTTAAGCATAGGAAAATCTGTGGTGCCCATGAAATGATTTTGGTTGAATCTATTCCAATTATTTCATTGATTATGTGCATTTTTTTCTCCACTGTATGAACTTACACATGTATGAGAACTTCAAAGAAATATGTCCAGTGCCTAGCAGGATTTTCAAAATAATCTAATCTTTAAAAATCCTATTGGGAGTCTATCTACCTTTTTAAATGCCTAAACATCCTTTAAAACCAGGCCATCTGCAACCATAATTTTGTTCTCATATGAGAATGTGGAGCATAGTTTCTGAATCTTCCTCCAATTTTTGTGGCTGATAATACATTTTATGCCTAATAAAATAAACACAAGGGGAAAGGGAACTTCAGTTTTGATTTCGTAATGATTTATAGAAGAATGCATTAAAGCATACAAGTTATGTCTGTGAAGTAAGCAGAAAAAAACCAGCAACATACTGATCTATATTTTTGCTTATTTTGCATAATTGAAAAGACAATGATAAGAAGGAGCAAGGGTGATTTAGTCCATTGATCTAAGAAGTAAATGCCTATTTACAATGGACTAAGCAATATCACAGATGGACTTCTAGGGAGAGCAGTAATGCTCTTCTAGGTAGCATAAGAAAGCCTAAATAAATTGTTTGTATTAATGAAATCACTTAAATCCACTGAATCACTAAAACAAGCGTGGTTTTACAAAGTGTAACTGAGAACAGGATTTAATGCATAAACTAATTTAATTTTATGGATGAGCATACACACCACACCAACAATAATGGAAAATGAAGAAGTCATATTTCCCATGGCAAGCACAACTCCTCTTGATTGCAGAGATGTAGATTACATGAATGATTAAAATGTAACAGTAGTAAAAAATACTACCTATGTACTTGGAGGTAAAATTTTAATTCCTGCGGGAACTATAACTTTGAAATTTCTGATGCATGTATTTAAATTTTCAGACATAATGTTGATTTTCATGTTGAATGTAATTTAGCTTTTGGAATCACACATACCGTTCCCATACTCAGTTTGTCTCTAAGTAAAGTATGCTTTTGAAGTAAGAGTGTTCAATATGACAGCTCTGGCATACCTCTGATTAATTGAGCTTCTTTCTAGGAGTTGTACACACCACTTGATACCTAAAAGTCTGACCTGCTTTGAGTTAGGACTTGATCATCGCTACTCATTCCTCTCATGAGCAAGCAAGCCTAATGACAGTGTTATGGATTCAGGAAAGGTTTCAGATGCAAACATGGTAGGCTGCACAGCTAAGACATACATATATCCTTTATTTAAGATGACAAAAATCTTAAACATATCTTTCAGTACTGTCTCATGCAAACAGAGTACATCACTAGCCTGGACACCAAGTTATTTAAAGCTATTATTTAGTACCGTAATAAGTAGCAATTTAAATACAAGGTAAAATCATTACATTGTCTTGTTTACTACTGATGTTAATGTCAAGCTGACGTGTAATGCTCCAAAAAAAGGCAGCCTATGATTTGTTATCATTAAACTGTCAGTTCTGTCGTGTTAGGCATAGATTCATACTATACTTCTTTCAGCATATCCCTTTATTTTCTATCAGTCAAAAACCGAAGTGTTTTAATTGTGCCTCTGCTATTTTTCTATTAACTGTTTCGTGCATTTTTTCTCTGGCCTTTTAATTGCATTTTAATAGTGGTCATTAACACATTAAGGGGTGTTAGAAGAACATTTGAAGTCCTCTTGACTTCTACCAAAGTTGACACTTCAATGCTAGAGTAATTTCAGCTATTCATTTATTTAATAGTGACCTATGCAAATGTGGAACCATGTCATTTTACAAATTGACTGTAATAATTAACTAGAAAGGCAGAGTAAAATGAAACAGGTTATAATTAGAATAAAACTGCTACAGTATTACGTCAGCTAGAATAAAATAATCTCAAATGATTAAATTGGTTTCAATTATTAAGAATCAGTTTAATGTACCCACTGTTCTGATTTTTTACATTTCTCTTTTTTGTGTGCATTAGATGTCACCTCATACAATTTATGCATTTTATTCATCTTGGTAAAACAGGCATTACAAAAGTTTAATTAAGTAGTAAAAGACTTCATATTATTCTGTTGAATTCTAAATTAATTGCAGAAAGAAATGATAGTGCATAGTACATACCATTCACACACATTTTGATTAGATGCATCTATTGTTAGCTAATATTTCTCTATCCCAGTGTATAGATAGAGCTACTGATGTAGAGAAATATGTAGGTATACACACAGAAATAATGGTTCTGGCTCCCACAATATGTTTTTAACTCATGTGAACTATATAATTTTCAACTATACCACCTAGATCTTTATCTTCAGGGCACTCATGTCACTGTTCATAATAAAAAATAGACTTTTAAAATTACATTTTCTGTAAAAATTTTGCCTTGCTTGTGCAGCTCATTTTGCAGATTGTGCATATTCAGACAAATACTTAGATGCTTGCAGGTGCATAGAAGGCTACATAAGATAGACATATTTGATAATATGCAGCATAAACAATGTTACATGTTGAAGATGACATGAAAATATTTTTTAATCTCAGTTTGCAACATAGTCGTGTTTTGCAAATCTGTTTTCTTTGGCTTTACTTGCCATTTGTTAACAGCTTTGAGCATGCTGCAAAATAATGCTGTACATTACATGGGCAGTAGGGTGGACAGCTTCTGATTTAAAGCCAATCTATTTGAGTTTCTTCTTCCTGCATATACAGCTTAAAATTATTGTTAAATAAAATTAGACATTTTTTTACTTGAACAAATCTTATTGGATTGCTTAGTTGACTGGTCAAGTACCTTGAAGGATTATGCCTCACTGTTCTGCTGTGGGGCTGTAATCTCTGATGCTTAGATTTGTAATTATATATCAGACTGTAGCATCATTGACGAAAGTTACTATTTTAAGATATATTTGCCATTGCTCCTCTGATGTGTTTGGTTCCAGCAGGAGCAGTTAAACCAGTGTTTGCATGCTCTATTCATTACGGCTTTGACAGGACTTTTACAGTCTCCTTTACGCAGTGATAAACAGTGTTATGGTAAACATGTGAGTGATCTCAGGAGTGTTACCTATGCAAGTCTCTCTATCACTAGACAGGTTTTAAAAAAAACCCTGTGTGCAAAAACTTGGTGATTGCAGATTTTATCATCAACAGAAGAGTATTTGGAAGAAAGAAACCTTACTGGGAAGCTTGATGACAGTTACAGCATAAGAAGCTTAAGGGAACCAAACACTTAGCAACATACACATACACATACACATCCCACAGATTTGGTTATGAAATTGAATGTGCTCCATGGTGTCTCAAGATCAGTGTAAGTCCTGAGTCCCCAGATAGTTAGCCTCTTCTCCAGCTTCTCAGGAAATGGTTTTGGGAATCCATTAACCTCTGACCACAGGCCACCAGACAAGCTGTTCAAAATCTCAGAGCCTTTATCTTCTATATCTTTAATGAAGCAAGATGCTGACTGCGAGTGCAGAGAGTATTCCAGATTGTGAAGGAGCTCTCTGACCTACCTGTCACACCCTTACTTTTCTTAGGGGTGCTATGAATTCACTAAGATCAATTCAACACCTTCCAAATGGAATTAGACTTCTTTTTCTTGTATTGTAATTAATGTTATGCAGTTAAAATAATTTATTTATTATTAATTACATTTTCAAACGTAATTAAATTTCTTTGCGTGGAACAAAGAAAATCAGTAGATCACAGTTAACTGTATTCATTCCACAAAATATAATTAGTATAGCGGATTATGGTAGCTCAGTACAAACAACCCATTCCTGAATGTCTTACACCTGTTAAATATGGATAATTTACACAAATAGTTATTTTATCCTAGAACAATTGCTTTGCAAACCTTTGTGATGCATTTGTTGGAAATCTGCTTTTCGGGCACTTCCTATCACATTTCAGCAAACATCAAACAGCCCAAAGATGGCACAGATAAGAATTTGAAAAATGCGCCTCAACTTCTCAAAGAACTATTGGAAAAGAAATATTGGCATGTGCAAACCGTACAATAATGTACACAGAATTTTACAAGAAAATAGTCTAAAGACTTGGCACTGTTTATATAAAAGATCAAGGAAGGCATGGCTATTGTGGGAGTGATGTGCAGCAGGAATGTCCAGTGGCTGTAGCAGGAGGTTGAGAGGCACAATGACTGAGCAACAGTGCTGGGAAGCCTTTGGCAAACCAGAAGATTTCTTTTAGTCTCCAGTGTACTAAGTACCCGCAACCTACATCTCACCCCCAAAAAATAAAAAGCATGAAATCATGTCAGTGTTTGGCATGTGGTCTCAACTTGTTTAAGATCTGGAAGTCCTCTCCTGGGGCTCAGTGACAGTGGAGAATGCAAGCAGCTACTCTGAGCCATTACAGCTCCCTCAGCTTTTAGGCAGCTATAGAACTATGCAAGTTAATGATTGGATTTAGTTTAGATAACCCAGCCTTCTCTAAATTACTTTGTTTTCGTTCAATTCTAATATTACCAACATTCAGCCAAAACCTGGAGTGGAAAAAAAAACTTACCTACCCTTTTCACTATCCTGACACTTACCCAGTTCCTTATTTATCACTTCCATGGCAGTAGAAAAAGGAATATAAAATTAATCACTCATGTTGGCCAAGCAAATATGTCTCAAAACATCCATAAGATATCGGCTGAATAAGACCCATATATGTTGAAAGGAAAAAAAAAAAAAAAAAACTTCTGTGACCAGTTCTTTACTTTTCTTTCTCTAATTGCTTTAAGGGTGAGAAGGTGAGAGAAAAATGTAGGCTATGAAATCCTTCACACAGCAGAAGAGCAACAAGAAAACAAGGATGCCATAAAACAATACTACTGCTGCAGCTCACCCTTCAGTGCTGGTAATCTTCAGTTTACTCCACATCAGCCCTCAGCTTTCACCCTCAACAGAATGCTGTCATCAGTTATGTCATCCCCACTCAAAACTTTCATATTCTTCCCTCTAGTACAGTGACCTAAAGTCGTGAAGTAACTATACTGTTGAACAAAATCAAAGTGTCTATTCACGAAAGTCTTTATTTTATATAACAACAACAACAGGAATAAACACTAACTTATCAAAATAGAGAATGAAAAAGAAAACTCTATAGAAATATTCTTTATCCCACGATAACTCAAACATCTCCTTCCATGCTAGTTGCAGCACTTGACTGCCAGAAGTTAATTAATCCTTCTTTGCTTCATCAATTTTTTTGGGGGAGATCTTCCAGATTTACCTGTCTAGCAACTGTCATTTTGAATTCTTTGAACAAGCTAGCTTGGATGATCCATCACTCTTACATGTCTGTTCACAATTTTTCATACTCTTTTTTGGCCAGCAATAAGGCTAAAAATCCCCCCAAACTGTTTTTCTTTTTCAAACATCCTATTATACATAACTTTAAGAGTTACAATATCTTCCCTATATCATGTCTAGGAGTGGAGTCACCAAGTTCAAGAGTACCAATTGCTGGACTAAGTGGTGGACTGCAGAGCAGTGAAGAGATCCCAGCTGGGCTATAAGCTGAGGTTTCCACAGATCAAAAGAAAGTGATACAGGACCACCCTCCTTTTTTCCCATTTTGTGTGATCTTTTAATCACTAATAGCTGTGTACCTGCAAAGAGCAATTTTCTATTCAATGGAAAGGTTCTTATAAACCTTGGACTTATGAACCTTACATAAAACTTGGACTGAAAGTAGGAGAGCTTGTACAAGCAGAGGTGATATGCTTAGATTTATAACACAGTCATGACACAACAGGAGTCCATGGCATTTGTATGGAAGAGCTGGGTTTTCTCCTTGCAAATGTTATCCTCATTGAAGAATTTTTTCTCTCATAAGAACTTGTCTGTTACATAAAGCAATTTATGTCTTCAGAAACAGCAGTGACATCAGTGATGGGGGACATCATAGAAAAATTTGGTTGATGAAGTAAAAAAAGTTGTTTGTAGCTACAGGACTGATTGTGGCTATTGGCATTTTCCTTTTGTAATTCTCATTTCTCAACTTCATATGAGATTGACACTAAGCTTTGTCACTGACAGCTTGCCTATTTCAGTGAGATTCACACAAAGAAAATGTGTGAAAAACTGAAATGAGAAGGTTCTGTTTGTAGATTGTTGTAAGGCAGGAAAATAATATATGTGTTGAATGTGACTATGCAGAACTCGAGAAACAAAAATCCCATTACTTCTTTCCTTTTTGCTAAAGGCGTATTTGACTTTGCTGTCAATAGCACTTGTAACAGTGAAACAGAAAGAAAGTGTGTACCCATATTGCTAAACTTTGACTACTGGCTCAATATATCAGTGCACATTTGGATATGAATGCATTTTTCTGGCAATGAATATACAGCAGAACTGATTATCACAGTGGAGATAGATATATTCAACATTTAAACTTGCTTCCAAATTTTACAGCTATTTTTGTCACAGTTAAAATAGCAGCAATGGATGTGAACATCCACACATTCAGTCTGATATCCAGTATGACTTTAGATGTACTCATCTATCTTTATGATTTACTTCTGGATTGCTGTCTTCAAGTCTCCTTGATTCTTTTTTTTTTTTTTTTTTCTTTTTTTGATTTGCACATAGTATTAGTCTGCCATTTAACTTTAATTTTTTAAGCTAACTAGGAAGAAGGGGCTGAACAAATATCGGAAACATTTTCTTTGAGTATCCATTTGAATTAAACAGCCAGGTAACATTTGACCATGTTTGTGACCCTTTCATGTTTGCTTTTCATGAATTTTCAAGTGTTTGATCTCTGTTAGGGAATGGATTAGCAAAAAGCAAATTTGTAATTCAAATGCTGGAGACTACACCAGCATCAATTTAAAATTGTATATTCAGATATTACATTTGAAATTTGAAATTCACATTGATTTGATTAATGAAGTGAGTTGCAGCCAGCTCATGTGTCTCTGTATGCCTGCTATTTCACCTGGGGAGGAAAGCGATAAGGTCTTTTCAGCTATCTTTAGACCTAAATTTAGTCCTATTTTTCAGTTCTGCTTGTGTCCTGGTGTGATTTAGTGCAGTCTCCAGGCTGTTCTAACTTCTATCAATTGTGAAAATCACCACCAACACTACTACCATTTAGGGGTGGTGAGCAGATCAAATTGGCCAGGCTGGCATCTGGGAGAAACAACTGAAGTCAGTGAAGAGGATACCTGACTTAATTATTTGCAATTTGTGCATTGATTCTAATAATTCACACCTACTATTAATATGTACATGTTCACAAACAGTTTGGGAACATTCAAAAGTGACATTTTAAGGCTAAATTATTATTTGCAAATTATTCATGATGTTCTGGTAACATAGATAAAACTGGCTGTTCCTTTCATCTCTGTTGTCTTGCAAGGACTAGTGCCAACTGTGTGTTGTCACTTCACAGAATGTGAAGATGCAGGTTCCCAGTGAAACACAAACACTGCAGTTGTATTTGCTGTGTACTGTACACATGACTGTTCAAACAGCAAAGCATGCAATTCAGTGGAACCTAAAAACACTCCTGAAGTTAAGAGGTCTCACAGGAAATTTTTAATTTTATTTCTAGGTTGGGTTTTTGGTGCATCTTCTCTTACCACTCATTCTGCCCCTGTGGCAATCAGTTAGCCAAGATCCATGGGGAAAATGGTCTTTCTCACTGTGCACAATAACTTCACAAAACTTCAAAGATATTTGACATACACTAAGAAAACTCCTAATTTATTCTGTTTTCTTTCAATACTGGCAGAACTCCTTGATCTCTACATTCTTCTGTCAAATTCACGCCCTGTCCCCTCTTTCTTTCTCTATTTATTTTTTTTCGCTTTCGCAATGGATGTGTTTGCTAAAGGACCAACATATTAAGGAGCATATTATATATGGACAGTGGAGGATATCAGAAGAAACTGACTTCCATAAAAAGGACTGTTTTCTGTCCTATACACACTCTTTATTATTCACACAAATTTGTTTCCCTTGGTCAGACTTTGTCCCTTTTTTTCTGTTAAAAGAAACAAAAAACCTACCAAACAAACAAAAGAGAAATGATGGTATCCCTGCATCTTTCACTGATATAATGCTGAGGTCAGCATGTCAAGGATGTGGAAGGAGAAAACAGAGACAAATAGATGGTAGGTGAAAATGTAAGGGCCATATGTGAATATTTCAGACCTTCCAGGAGTGGAAAACGTAATCTGAGCTACAAACAGGTTTTTGCTCCATCAGTGAGCAGGGAACTAATTCTTTGGCATATGCCATTCTTTACAACTGACTTTCAGAGCAGTGGTACGTGCAAAGGATGGGTTAAGACCTTTTTTTTTAAGACATTTTATGATATAGACATGAATGTATTACGATGGAAGATTTTTCTTTTTTTTCAGCTGAGTCCCGTAAACTGCTTGTGTTTGTTTATTACTGTGAAACCATTCCCCAGACTCAAGCATTTGCAAGATTTTTGGCTCCAAAAGGTTGAATTGATCCAGGATTTTCCTGTTAAAAGCCTAGATAAGCTGGAATCAGCAAATACTGTCCATCATCTTAACACATGGACACAAAGGGAGAGTTTTAACAAGCTCTGGCTGGAGTGGGAAAAGCTAAGTGTAATAGATTATCCAGCTGAAAAAACAGATTGGAAATTTACTTTAGAAAACTCAACTTACCGAGTTTTGCCTAATAAACTGCATACATGTACTGTACAAAATCTCACTTGATTTCAAAGGATCATAGCAGAGACCTATTTTACACCTATTCCTGATAAAAATTTGGTCCTGCCCTGAAAGAGTGCGTACACTAGTTAGGAACAGTGCTTCTTCTGTTTTCCTGGATTTACTTTTTTTTTATTCTGAAAGCCTTCAGAAGCAGAGTAGGTGAGATATTTGGGACAAAATCTGTGCAAACTTGAAAGTGAACCAAACCCCCGAGGGGTTCTCCTTGAACAGTGGGAGGATGTAGTAAAATTTTTTTCAACTTATTTCTTGTTTTCACACACCTTCAAAATTGCAGGTTGTATTTGGCACTGGAAGTGGAAGCATGGGAAACAAGGGAAAAGTTTGTTCCTAGAGAATTTCCAGCCCAGCTTTGGAGGCTTATAGTTTGAACATATGTCAGACTGCAAGTGAGTTATCTGACCCAAATCAGCCCTTCCCTTATTTGTCCATCAGAAGCTGAGCATCAAAGTAATCTTTACTTTCCCATACAATGGCAACTTC
>JAVTVJ010001987.1:75000-110000 GCA_034509425.1 Eopsaltria australis | reverse complement strand
AGGAGTAGATGCTGCCAGTTTATTTTAGCTATCAAACCTTAGCTTTGCAGGGTCACTGCAAGCCTTTAAATGAGCCTGCTCCTCTTCATCAGCTTGATAAGGAATCAGAGCTGAAGATTTAGGACTGGTTTTTGAAACACACAGTATCAGGTCTCTAAGTTAACCAGATTAGATGCCACCCCACAGCGCTAGGTCTATCTGCAGTAAAATAAGGTTTGTAAACAATGGAGCCACAATGAAATCTGTGACAATATTTATGAAACAAGGATTGTAGAATCAGGTCCTAATGACTTCTCCTATATTTGCCAACACCAAAATAATAGTTACCTACCTGAATACGTATCAGAATCTAATTTTTTTCCCTGAGCAGCATTCAGTTATTATTTTCCTATATATCTCAGCTAAACTTCACACTCACTGAATTGTGCTCTCTAGGATTCTAATTTAGTCTTCTTCAACAGGATTTTTTCCTATTACATTCCTACCATCTCTTGTTGTTACCATCATTTTATTATGGCATAGATGTCTATGGACTTAAGATGAGCCCAAACTTGTTGGAGGTAACAGAGCATAACTGGTACCTGATTTTCAATTGCAGCTGGGACAACAGCAACTGATACCACAAGTACAGACACAGACTTGCTGGGCATGGCTATAGAAGCACTCAGATTGGGCTAAGCATGGGAGGGAACAGATGTGTGATGTAGGCAGTGTCAGAGAACATATTTCTCCTTTGTTAAGCTGGGATGCATTTAATGTATATATATAGGAGGAGAACACAAAGGAGAGTCTGGCATTTTGATCCACTTTTAATAGTAAATTGCTTGGTGAAACATGAGATTGGAGTGGGCTTCTCCAACTAAGACAAGTTAAAAAAATGTTATTCCCTAACTGATGAAGTTTTTGTACCCCATAATGGATAATTACGGAATAACCCTCTCCTGTAAGTGTTTAAAGGTAAGAAAATGCTCTCAAGTAAGTAGCTCTCAAATCTTACATCTTCTATAAAAGCCTGCGATTTGTCATAGAAAAAAACTCCACAAACCTATATTTGATCTGCTTTTATTCAAATTATTACACTGTATTCAGAGGGACATCTCCATATGGGTGCAGTCATTCACCTATCTGGATCTCAATGGAGAATTTATGGGTGTGAAAGTGCCAGCACTCAGTAGTGCTAATGATCAGGCTGCACTATTTAGAGGTATTAAGTATGGACTTGTGTAGCTAAAGTAAGAAAAGTAATGTGGAAATACAAGTTATGTGACTATGAAAGCACACGTCCACTGGAAACACAATCTTAATGTTTACACTTGTTCACATTTTATGGGATTTTGTCTGCACTATAGTCTGGAGATTTAAAAAAATATATATTTTGTTTTCTTTTGCTTCTTGAAAATACATTTAAGCAACCGGAATATGAAACATTGGAATTTCTTAGTACATAGTTCTAACAAAGGATGGGAATGGGAAATGGATACAGTTTATTTGTAAATTAAATAAATACATTTCTTTCATACCCTTGAGAGCTAGCTGATTTATCAGTTAATAAAATAATCATACACCACAGACTTGTGCTTCCAATTTATTTTAAAAAGAAATAACATTGTTTTTTTGACATATATGAATACAAATGTAACACTAGAGGAAACTTTGTGAGTAACCCTGTATATATATCAGCAGCTCTGCATGAATAACCTTACTTGTTTTTTCTCTGCTATTTGTGGGGTGGATTCTGCATAAACACTTATTTCTTCAACAATTCCTAATTTATGTGTATGACCCTATAAACCTCAATGTGACTACTGACTAGAAAAAAAACTATTCATCTGAATAGAGAATATAGAATGTTTATTTAACACAAATGAAAAGGAATTTAGCTTTAAATCTGCAATTAGATATCACTAGTATTTACACCTAACACCATAAACCTAAAATGAAATTTATTTATTAAAAAAAACATGCCTGAATTGACTACTTTTTGTGCTTAAATATGCTGACCCAGATTTCAGAACTGCAGAATTTGGACAAATCCAGTCTGTCCTTGACAGAAATGTTCATGTGCACCTCTCAGAAGAGGAAGGCCTATGTCTCCTAGCAGAGGTTTTTTTTTTATCTTTGAATTCCTCTTAAGTTTTGGGGCCAACAGAACAACAGAAAACCATGTAGGAAGACTCTGAATAGAGGTAAGTGAATGGGGTGCCTTGTGGCAATCCAGCCCAGCAGTGCCTGAACACAATGAACATGGATCTGAAATCCTTTGGTGAATGTGGGGCTCGCTCCTAGAGCCCTTATACGAATAACTGAAAACCTTCAGTGGGTCTGCTTGCATCAGTAGGGAGTAGTCCCTCGAGCAGACTGTGCCATTTCAGGCCCTTGTTTCTTGGTTTTGATGTGAAGTTGGACTTTTTGGCGTTCACATCCCGACTCCTCCTGTCTCCTGTTTTAATCTTCTATTTTTTGGACATATGCCTCTCCCTCTCTGCTCTTTCAATTCCCTCTGCTCCCTTCTGTATATTAGCCTCAGTTCTACTTTGTTATTTTTGTTGCTTTCTTTGTCCTCCCTCCATCACTACTCTAGACACTTCTCTCCCCTTTGCTAGTCTGTTTGGCTCCTTAGGGACCCTTAACTCTCCCCCACAACTGAGCAGATTCTCATTTTCAGTGATATTTTAAAAACTCTAGGCTATATTCTCTTCTCTTGAGAGAAAATTAAAAATAAAGAAAAAAATCCACAAAACAAACAAAAAAACCCTTTCTTCAGAAACTCCTCTAGGTTAAACTCAGAAACTTCCAGTCAAATTCTCTATTCAAAGGGACAAAGGAGATTGAGACCTACAAGAATGCCAAGGCTCATGAAGTTCATGGAGTCACAGGCAAGTGCCAGAGGCCCTTGGTCTCAACTGATCAGTCCCTTCTGTGGGGTGGGAAAGCCTTGTCTCCCATGCCAGCAGTGCAGCCCTCTGACAGACAGTGCAGATGTTGGTGTACAGCTTGCTCTCTGAGGGCCAAACAAGGCTGAACTTGATGGGAATCTCACTATTGATTCTGCAGTGTTGTGGTTTTAGCTTAGCCAACAGCTCAGCCTCGTGCACCCACTCCCCCACAGTGGGGTGGGAACCGCAAGGGTAAAAGTGAGAAAACTTGTGGGCTGAGATAAAGACTGTTCAATAGATAATATGAAAGCCATGCATGCAAGCAAAACAAAACAAAGACTTCATTCACCACTTCCCATGGGCAGGCAGGTGTTCACCCATCTCCAGGAAAGCAGGGCTCCATCACAGGTAATGATGACCAGGGAAATCAAACACCATCATTCTGAAAATCACCCCACATTTCCTTCTTTTTCCATCTCTGTACACTGAGCATGATGCCAAATGGTCTGGGATAGCCCTTGGCCAGTTGTGGTAAGTCCTTGTGCATCCTCAGCCTCCTCATTGATGGGGTGGGGTGAGATGCAGAAAAGGTCTTGATGCTGTGTAAGATGCTCAGCTATAGCTAAAACTTCCCTGGGTCATCAATCCTATTTTCAGCACCGATCCAAAACAGCCCCAGTTTCTGTAAAGAAAATCAACTCTGTACCAGCCCAGACAGGCATACAGAGATATTTGGAGCACCAGGCCTTTGGGGGAGACACACAAAGGTGTGAGGAAGAAGCTTATGCTTTCTTATGTATATCTGTGGAATAGTTATCAGGAAATCAGTACATGTAACACTGCTATTTCTCAGATTACATTCTGACAGCACTTTCTGCTAACAATATAACTTAGTCCATTCTCCTTCAGATGAAAACAAGCCCGTGATGGGTGTCCCTTCTGAAAGTTGGAGACTTCTCTGCCCATCCTACTTCATATTTCTTTGAGGTACCAAGCCAAAATTTCTGGTGAAAGCCTCCAACTGAGACTTCTTAAACTGTCATCTGCACAGTGTAAATCTGGAGCTAACCCCACTGCAGTGTTCACAGAGGTTAGCCAAGGACACATCCTTCCCTCATCAATTCATGTGCTGAAGAGCACCTGGGGACCACCAACACAAGAGAGCACAGGCTCATGCCCGGTAAATACTGATATCAGGGAGAAACGCCTGAGGCAGAGGACAATAAATAAACAAAAAAGAGAAAGAGAAAAGAATTAGACTGGAGAGGGGAAAAAAAAGAAGGAGTCAGAAGCTGGGGGTGATGATGGGTTATTTGTTTGATACAATCCAAAGGAATGGGGTGCAGAGGGAACAGGATGGAACACTCACTTATCACCCCATAAAACATTTCAGCTAAATAATTCTGTTGTGTTTAAACCTGGAATTTATTTAAATTATTTACTTTTTTTTTTTGTCCAAAATTCATCTCAGTGCATGACATTTAGTAGTGTAAGGATATGTTGTCATATTTTAGTTTTTGATTTTTAACGTATGTCCATTTTATAATCACATCAGGATACTTTGTCTCACCAGCCGAACTGATTACTCCACACCTCAGATGTGCTGGAGGCATGAGGTAAAATGCACCCAAGGTGTGCATTAATCAACCTTGCCATATAGTCTGTCCTGTCTCACAGCTTAATTAAATTCCAAACCAAATAGTTTTGGTGAGAAGGTTAGGAGGGACCACTTTTTCAAGTGGGTTTTGCATGAGCTGTCCACAGTGCATGGAAAAAAAAAAGATATATTTAGAACAATATTTTAATTTGCAATACTTGATTAGATGGAAAGAATGTAATGTTTAAAAAAAGAAAATGTGATTAAGAAGCTTAAGTGCACAGTATATTACATGAAAATTCTGATCATAAAGAAAGGTAATATCTACTCAAAATTATAATTTCTGTACTTTTGAAATCAACTCAGCAAGAATTATCTAGCCATATCAAATTGTAGCACTTGTCAAAATCAACTGTAAAGCATCTCAAGTGCTCTTCTGAATCAACAAAACAGATGTATAGCGATGTGAGGTTGCACTGAAATGGAAATAAAAGTGAACTAGATGCCAGTCATTGCCCTTAATCTCTTGAACCCGGCACTTAACACAGAGGATACCACAGGTCTTTGGGACACTGTTTAGAAGGGGAAGAAATCAAGACTTGAATCTTAATAGCATATGCAAAAACACTCTATAAAATTATTTTCTTCCTACTATAGTAGAATATCATGTGCTCAAAGAGCACCTTGCCTTGTTCATAAACATGAGGTAATGTTTGAAACAGCATCCTATTTCAGCTTTAGACAGGCAGAAAAACTGAAATATGTGAAATATAAAAAGGTGTTTAAATTTTTAAAATAGCAATTAAATATGTTTAGAGGTTCAAAAGTCACCATCTGACTCCCTTCAATAAAATGTACAATGATGTTTATGGGATAACACCTGCAGTGGAATGAATACAACAAATACAGCTTTAGTTAAGATTACAATATTGTTAGGTTTTATTAGGGACTTAATAGATGAAAAATGTCTGCAAGCATTGGTCTTTAGAAAACAACAGCTCTAATCCCATCACATAGGACATGTGTTTAAAGTGAGCTCCTCTGCAAATTTGTATAACCTGGTGTCCCTGGAACCACAATGAAAATGTCTGGTTTTCTCATTGGCTTTGTGATGATGGTGTCTTCCAGGAGTGTGATGCACAAAGGGAGACTAAGGGGCACACAGACGGCAAAACGAACAATTATTTCTTTTACCTGTCCTGTGAACTGGTTTAGACTCTGAATTCCAGGTAAAGGGATTTTTGTAGGCCCTTGAGGTACTGTAGAATCCCACTGTTTATCGACATTAGACTTGCATCCCCATTTTCAATCACATTTAGTCTTGTAGAATTTTTAGTATATGATACAATGTTGTTAATTACTGACTTCACTGCTGTATATAATGAAGCCATAATAGCATAAGTTATCCACAGAGTGGCCTGTTTTCATCAGCAGAATTATTGAGCTGGCATGCACAGAACGATTGTTAAGCCCTTCTGACCCCATGCTGAGAGAAGGTCCAGTTGAACAGTTTCTCTCCGGGATGGACCACGGAGCCCAAGCCCCATGATGGATGCCTGGAGGATTGGGCTCCTGGACTCACAGTGACATTCTCCCGTGGCTCATTCCAGACAAAAAAAAAATCCTTACAAAGAGTCCTTGGTCTGGTTTTCTGCCAGTGCTCAGAGGCGAACATGCTCAGCTTTCCAGATGAAGGTAGCAGCCAGCTACAAATATTTTAGACTAATTTTAACATATCTTGACAAATTAATTCAGTCCTTTGTGGATTTCATCCATCATTTTCCTCCTTGTCTAGAGCATGCAGAAATAGCAGACTATCAATTCTAGCTCTTGAGACACAAATAAGAGCATTTGAGACCTTTTGACTTCAGCATATGCGAAAATTTGCAAAGCTTGTGAGCAACACTTTCCCCTCAGGTTATGTCCTGCAGACGGGGTTGATTCATGCAAGAGAGGAGACAAAGTGCCATCTACTTTTAATTCAGTTACAACCACTTTCACGCATTTTTTAAAAACAGGATTGTTAACCAAAAGGGCAAGTCCTAATGAAGAAAGGACTGAGCATGAGGCCTCAATTTCTAATTTTCAATTCTGACAACTCACTTTCCAAGTGTTTGTTGTTGTTTTCTTAAGATTAAGATTAAATACACTGAGAATTACTCCAAATATTCCAAATGTTCCAAAAGTGATTCTACCAGGTTCCAGAGGTCAACAGACTATTATAAAACCAACAACAAAGAGAGGAAATTTAAGGCTTTGGACAATACAAATATATAGAAAACTCTAGTATATACCTGCTCGATTCAGAATAAACCACCACCCGAGTAACCAGGAATTGTAGGAGTTGAAAAGTTAATCTGAAACACAAGCTGGACAAAATATTTCTACTCACACTTAGGTTCAAAGTGGACCCAGATATGGCACCATACAGGCATGGGTTATCTGAAAGGTTGTTGCATCCTTCCACTTCTGCTCAGTCGTCCATCCTTTTACCAGCAGCGGTAATAGCTAAGACAGAAACCCTAACTTACTTCTATTTTCCTCTTTAAAGGGGTTTGTTTTGTTTTGTTTTGTTTTGTTTTGTTTTGTTTTGTGGATTTTGGTTTTGGTGGGGGTTTTCTGGGAAGGGATGTTGGTGCTTCAGTTTTCTTGGTTGGGTGGTGTTTGCTTGCTTGTTTGTTTGTTTTGAAAGGACATTCTGGTATTGTTTGACACAAAAGTTTGGAGCTTTTTTTGCCATTTTCTAACATTCCGGGAAGCACTGAGAACATAACAGCAAAGCGCTTCCTGTCAGTCTTTAAAGACCCAACAGAAATATTTCAAGAGGGCTGCAGGGCTTTTACAAGACAAAGATCTGAGGTGTGTCTCAGGGGCAGCTTCAGGCACCCCAGCATGCGCCGTCCACCCAGCACTGATGAAATTTCACAGAGCAGAGGGCCCAGCTGATGTAGCCACTTTGCAGCAGGACTCCAAGCACAGCCTGGTGCACAGCATATTTGCACCCTTATCTGCACAAAGGACTACTTCTTTCTCTCTCAAGCCCAGAGGAAGTCTGGATAAATGTGTGGCTGTGCTGTAGCTCATGCGTCTGTGCCAGGCCATGTACACAGAGAGATGGAAATGTGCCTCCAGCTTTCTCTGCTGTCCTCTGGAGGGGGCAGCAGGTCCCAGCTACTCACCAGCTTATGCTCAGGCTGTGCAGGAGCACTTCAGTGGTACAGAAAACTACTTTAAAGATACTTCCATAGTGAATACTAATTCCAGTAACTCCATAAGCTTTTGAGACAGTTTTCAGCACTATTTTTTTTTTATTTGGGCTGACATTCAGAATTTCTTCCCATCACTGCATATGATGACACTTTGGTAAATGTATTTTTTTTTCCCATGGCCATGTTTCCTTTCCAAGCCAAACACATGGCAGGAATAATTTCAGCTTTCAACTTTTGCCTGACAAAACTGCAGTGGTTGTGAAAGGCAGTGACGTTACAGATACTATCTGTTTTGGATTTCTTGGTTTATTTGTATTTTTGCTTTTTTTTTTTAAATATTTTTTATTTGGTCGGCATGATATCTGAAATGTTGAGCACAATTATATTATCTGTTACACCACAGTACAGATATTGTTGTTCCCAAAGGTTTACTTATGACGTTCATGGCATCATTTATTTTTTTCCTTTCCCCCATTGTCATTTCTGTACAGATTTAATACAACAGAAACATGGCTTCCACTGGGAGCTACAGGTAGAACAGTTACAAAGTTCTCTATAATTGGTGTCTGCCATGGCTGCTCACAGTGAGTTATGTAAATCACAGCAAGGACCCACAACCCCTAAAGGCATGAATATTTTTTTTTCATTCAATGCAGAGGATAACTTCAGAATCTTAGTAATAGTTCCCTCCACATCAGGGATCTCCTTACCAGGAAAAGTCAAGGTCTAGAAACTGGTCATATCAATTTTGCAATTTAAATCCTACTGTTAAAGATGGTTTGGTAGGTATTGCAGTAAGTCAATGCATTGTAGGCAATATTAATTTTTAGGATGCGTTTTCTCTTCATGTCCCTTGCAAATCCATCAGCCTCTGTTTATATTCACTGTAGTAATTCCATCAAACCACAGATTTGAATATTTATTATTTTTTCTTTAACAACTCTTTAACTTAAAAAGAAATGAGATGTTGTCAGGGTTTCATTCTGAAAACGGAGTAATAATTCCACTGATTTTCTAGTGATGTGTTTTAGTCAAAATCTTGTCTTCCAAGTGATTAAATGTGAAGTTTTATTCAATCTGTTTCATTTAAAATAGTACTGCAAGTGCGAGAATTTTTAGCCTAAATTCAGTAAGTCAACTTCTGTCTTATAATTTTTTATTTCTCCCACAAATCTTACTCTTATGGGTCATATACACCGGTTTATGCACTATCTATTAGGTAGCTGAATGAATCCTTAAAACATAGTAATTGTCTACTTCTGTTATTAGGAAAAGGTTTCCTAAGCTAAAATCCTTGTTCACATTTCCAGCTTAATTCAAGAACTTCCTGATGCCCTCTGCCAAAGCACATGGGGCAAAAAAAAAAAAACAACAAAAAGCCACAACCACAACAACAACAAAGAAAAGAGGATAAATGTTTTTAAAAGACAATTGAGTCTGATTCTTCTGCTACCTTTACCAGCAAGAATTCTGAAAAAGAAAAATCTCTTTTGGGCTTGGTTGTGCAGATAGCCCCCTCAGACTGAATCTTAATCTTATCTAATAACATTTCTTATTTTACCTCCAACCCTTTTCACCTACTTATTCAGGAAAACTAAGCTCAGCATATGTAGGTGGTTTTCAGGGAGAACCTGTTTTTCGTTTGCTTTTTAATTTTATTTTTAAAAATAAGACATAACTGCATACTATACACCCACAATATAGTATTGCATGTACTTATAGGCATATACATACACAGCCATGATTAGGAACACACACAGAGGCTCTTGAAGAAAACCAGGTGTTTCTTAACCACATAATGTTAGTGAAGCAGTGTACCTTAGGCCTGTTTTGCAATGTGCCATTTTTTCTTTGGACTCTAACACCTGCTCTATGTCACTTGGTGCATGCAGCATTACTCAGGCTACAAGGACACACCTGAAGCAGCCTGGACTGGGACTGCCATTGGTTCACCACCTCTCAAGGCTTCAAGGAAGCAGGAATGCAGTAGAAGAGCAGACTCCCAGGAGGATCCTGGTGAGAAGATGAAGATCACTTAAAGCCTCTTCCTCCTAAGGGCTTGGGGCCTTGCACAGCACAGCTTTAAGGGTACAGAAGAATGCCAGCTACTAATGTAGCCCAGGCTTAGAAAATAATTTTTCCATCAACTACAAAAGGCACCTACTCGTCCCTGTTTTTCATCTCTCCACCAGTTAGACAAGTCAAAGAACAGAAATGGAGGTGTCTGGTACAACTATCTAGGACCAATTCAGTGGTTCATGTATCTCTGTTCTCTGTCATCTTAGAGGTAAATGTGAGCTATAATCATCCCTGTGTCATGCATAGCTAAGTTGGGTACTGGCAGAAACAGGATGCAACTGAAATTTTGCCCAGCCCTAATCAATGAACTATGGCTTCAGGTAACAGATGGATGCATCTGGTTCAGACAGGCAACTGTGGAAAACCCCTTCCTCTATGAAACATGCTTCATAGTTTACAGATTACTACTGTTATGTAAAATAATGCAAATAAACTGATTTTTCACTTGAAAAATGTTGTCTGGAAAGGTCAGAAAAATATATTCAGCCCCTAATGGATGTGTGCAGCTCCTGATCTTCATAGACTTTCAGTGTTGCAAAACTATACAATTAATTCTTTTACTATTGATAAAACTTGTTTAAGGCTCCTGCAGTCTCTCAAATGGCTTTAAAAATATGAAAATTATGATTATTTTACTTTGGTTATCCAAAATCAAGTTATTCTAGTACAATTCTTACTCTCGTTTGAGGCCTTTAATCTTAAAACTGCAGGGCCTGGAATACTTACTGCCTCCTAAAATATGGACCCCAAGGCAAAATAAAGAGTACCTGATTTTCCAAGTGATTCAAACCTCCTAATTGCAGGTTAGGTTTTGAGTAGTTAAGAGTCCAAAGGCTTTCTGTGGGCTGAAGTAATACTTGTCAGGAAAAAAGTACTGGGGAATGGGCATAAAAAGAAATAAGTATTATAAAAATTTTGCATCACTTGGTTATGACAGATGAATTATGAAAAGAAACACTCTGACATGAAGAATCACATCAAGTTAAAACTAAAATAAAACAAGAATAGATTTGCTTGTGGGTTGGGGTTCTGCAACCCCCCTACCCCCCCTCCAAACTCTCTATGCTTAATTTCAGTTACTGGAACTGTGTTTTCTACCTTCTTTTTATGGCCTTTTTTATAAAAGGTAGCTGGTACTCACAAAAAATTTTGGGACTGCTCAAAACTTTTCACAGTTAATTAGTAATGCATGTAGCAAAACACCCGCCCTACCTCTGGGCCTTTGGGGTTGCCCTGGTTCACTTGTAACTGATTTATTTTTTAAGGTTGTCTGGCACATCTCCATCCCAGCTGCTTCCAAGAAATTTCAGCTCAGTGTCAGCTGGGAAAGATCAACTTCACATGCTGACATACAGAGGCAGCCTTAGGAATACTGGGGCCTCTGGTGGGAGGTGTCAATGGGAATCTTTGCTCTTTTTGCTGATCCAGGGATATAGTATCTGCCACCACACAGGACTTTTTTTAGCATTTTCTTTGAAAGAACACTCACCTGATTATTACACCGTGTTTTTTCTCAATCAGAAACAGAAATGTTATCTTTACCAGATTTGTGGCTCATTGCATAGGTCTGAATGGTGGATGGTTTTTGCAGGCATCCAAACCCTTTGTTAATAGCTGCTGAGACGCCAAAACAAACATGCTATTTTATAGTCTGGTTAAATTCAACAGAATACAAAAGAGGACAGAGAAATATTCCGATATTTTTCCTTATGTCTGAGTAAAGGCTTACTCTGCAAGTCTATAATTGAAACTGATGGCCACAAACGTACCCCTCTTCCTAGAGATACATGGTTTTATTTTTTTTATTATTATTTTTACACAGAACTTCCCCTAAAGAAAATTTCTACCATGTTCCCTCCTCCATTTTTATTCCTCTTAGATTGCTGATTAATTTTGTCCCTAGCCCTCTTCTGTAAGTTTCCATGTGGTTATCTTCTATTATTTCCAAGTGTATCTGAACCAAGTGCATCTAAACCAAAAGCATCTTATCATTGATGCAAAACACAATTTTTAAAAAATTATATCTAATTGAGTCCATTAATAAAGAAAGAAAGAAAGCAAGCATCTCTATTTGTAATGTATAGCACCTGATTCTACTTAAATTTAAAGTACACAAAGCAGTGAATTCTGCCTCTAGATAGACACCTTTCCCAATTTGTGTATGGAGCTGAATGAAGGATTGTCATCCATTGGTCACGGTTTGATCCAAAGGTAAGACAATCCAACAGGAAATTCTGTGGTTCTTTCTTTTCTTTCCAAATTTCAACAACATTTTTCTGCATATGAATAGTTTCAGAACAGCAATAAAATTTTTTTTCAGAAGTGGAGGCAACAATAATATAAAGCAGAACGACAATTTTAGCACAATGAAGAAACTTGGTGTTGACAGAACAACAGACCTTTGATTAAAACAATATTCTTAGTTTGCTTTTTTTTTCCACAGCTAGATAAACTGACCAAGATTGTCTTAGTTTAGCTCTACAAGATTACCCATTTTAAAATTGTTATTTTATTTTTGCCTGTGTTCAGACACTTCTAGCAAGAGAACACTTCCAACCTGCACAGAGACTGTATTTTGTTAGGATAACAGGTTTGGTATCTTCCATTCAGCTTAACACCACTAAGCTTCTAGGTCTAGCTCTCTGCCACCAGGATTAATATCTTAGTATTTTCTTCCTAGTCTATGTTACATTTCAAGAATTAAATGGTAATTCAGAAAGTTGGCTTCAGTTTATGAGCTGTTAAACCTAAGAGAGCACAGTACGTCAAAATGAAAAGAAATAGTTAAAGTGATAATCATTAATGTTAACTTTGGCCTTAGAATCTTATCACTTGACATAGAATGTGCACCCACTCCTGTTACAATAATTTCCCTCATATTTAAAAAGATGATATTTTTATGGGGGACCCAGGGGATATATTTGTAGTGTTTTGTCTTTTGTGAGAAGATGCACAGAGATGTCTGGAGACAGAAATCTTGAATTTGCACCCCTGGAATGTCTGACACATACAGATGAAGTGAAATTTTCCCCACACTGCCCCTTATTAGCAGACCTGAGGTTGGATTTGGAGGCTGAGTGACAGTTCAGCTGTTGTGCCATCTCAGTTTTTTCCTCCATTATTAAGAATCGTCAAGGAAGGAGACCGGTAGGATCAAATGAACTCAACTGATTTGGCTATATAGATACCCATTCTCTGGGATCCTGGCAGAAGCCAGTACCTGCCGTCACACTCATAAAGAAACATCTGATGAGAGCAGAAATTCCCAAGCAGCTTCAGGCTTGATTGGGCTAGCTAAACCAATTGGTAAGCTCTTTCCCAAACCTGACTTTTTCTTTGTAAAAATGATTCCTTACCCAGGAATATTATATAAGGATTGCATTTGTAATAATGAGCTTTTCTGTGTATATTCAAAAAAGCTCAAACCCACGTTTATACTCCCTAAATTATTAAAAATGTGCTAATAATTGTCTAATGCTAATAGGTGTCACTAGCAGCATTGCCTCTTATTGTGCTGTCTCCCCCTCTGCTTACATTAAATGTAATTTTTTTCTTTTTCTATAATTTTAACTTTTATTCACCTAGTACTTGGCATTCAGGTCCAAAGTTCAGGAAAATATAACAATCATTTGAGAAATACTCACTAGACAAGTATTCATGCACTCTTGTATCACCTGACATATGGTGAACAAGCTGATGAATGACTCAGGATTTAAATGGTAATTACCATTCATCATTATAATAGACTTGCTAATTCATAAATTCTTGGTAAGCCAATTTTCTATAAAAAGGTTAATAATAAGAGTGGAAAAGAAGGAAAAAATAGCCCTAGTGTGATAAAAAATGTAAAAGCTAGAATATCTTCTCTGCCACACATCCCTTCGCATGATTGAGTAATTTTGCACCAAAGTGCTTGCTTATTGACACAATACCCCTTGCAGTACCAGGCTCTGATGGAAATAGGGGAAGACAGAAAAATCCAACCTAACTGCTAAAGACAGAGGCCGAGGTGTGTCAGACAAAGACAAAGGAACTAAGACTCACACATGGCAAAGGCAGGCAGGATCCCACTCACACTTTTCCCAGTTTTATAGTACTTGGTGACAGTGTCACGTTCTCAGAACTGCTCACAACATGCATATTAGTGAAAACTGTATGGAAATGCTCCTGGTACTCCTAAGTGAAGCTCTGAGAAAAGCATTTAAAGACATCTCACTGCCATTAGCCTCATTGAGTGTTCTATAAGTTCCTCTGAGCAAAAAGAACATTTAGTTGTCTCTGCTTTGGATAAAAGAAGAAATAGAGCAAAAACATTAAAAAAAATTGCTCATTTTATGATCTTTATCTGAAAAAGCACTGTGAATGTAATTTACAAATCCTGTGGAAAACAGCAATAAAGACTGGAAAGAACACATACAGGCAATTCACACACTGGAATTCTATATATCCGGTGCTGAATATTGCACTAATTTGCCCATTAGATAATGTGCCCAAATGCACGCAAATGCAAATGCTTCTTCCACCTCTAATTCTTATGTCACTATGTCTTTTAACCATATGAGACCATTATAGGAAAGACTTTCCTGCCCCACCAAGGCCTGTTGTTTCCCCATCCACGTACATCTTCCTACTCCTCTGGGCACCACAGATGTGAAAGCTACCCTAAATTACATGGTGGGTGTATGTTTTACTTCAGATGCAAAACTAAGGAGGCTGGTTGTGGGGAAGAGATGCATCTGTTTGCAGGAAACTGAGCGACAAGAGGAACAGAAAATAAAAGAAGTGACGCATGAAACCTCAGTGCCCTCCCCCCTCTCCACTCTTGTGGTTGTGCAGGACACAAGTTCAAGAGAATGAAGTAGTCAAGTTAAAGTTGAGGTTTTGATCATTTTAGCCTTCATTTGGAACCATGCAGGGAAACTTGCCCTTTCAATCTGTTGCACATTAGGTATCAGGGTGATTGAACAGATGTTGGGTATTCAGGAATAAAGGATTTGTATGGGGAAAAAAATCAACCCAAAGCTATTGTGCACTATGTAACACCATACTGGGATTGTGAAAAACACAAAAATTTACTACAATGTACTGTGTGTTCAGGAAAGTTTATAATGCAGTTAATCTTGCTGACTGCTTTCCTGCAAAACAAAGTCTTGTAGCAACAGAATATGAAATGCCTGGCAAGCTAGATTCTATTTTTCATGCATTTTCCCTTTCTGTCTTTGTCTCTTTTACATACATTTTAAAATCTCAGAACTGATGTAAATTTAAAAATGGATGTTAAAACCCATCCTGTACCTCAAATTCACAGGACTTTTTTGAAACAGACAAAAGTTTAAAATATATTTAGACTTCCAGATTTTGGACCAGCTCCTTAAATATAGAAATAACAATGTAAAGCATTAAAATGTGTTATGCATGAGGACTGGATTTCAGAGTGTGTTTGTATTTGAAACTCTGGATAATTTGCAGAATCTCTTTTCAGTTGCACTGGTTATTAAAATTAGTCAGTCTGGAGATTATAAAAAACACAATAAGAGGGTACCTATGCCATTTCTCTTTTTGTTTACTTGACAGTATATAATAGTAAGTGCTTATAAAGCAAAACAGAAAGCATATGATATAACTTCAAAACAAAAGAAAAAATACAGAAATAGGGCAATTAAGACATTGTCCTAAAAAGCAAAGATTCAGGTCTAATATTATAATGCAACTGCTTTTCAAGCGACATAATTAAGCTAAATACAAAGTTTCAGAATAGTGCATGTCTGCTATATTGCAGAAATTATCAAATTCATTTAAAGTGGCAGTAAAAAAAATTTAACACTGGTTTTCAGAATGGCAATATATCAAACCTTTATATATTTGTATGACTTTTGTTCTAGTTTTTATTTCTGCTAAGTCAAAAGCTTGAAACATAAACTAGGCAATTTTTAACAAGTATCACTGTATTTTTTGTTTTCCTAGGGATACAAAGCATAGAAAAAGTCAGCTTTTGGGTCAGCTGCAATGGGAAGTTAAATTGGAATAAAGTGAATCAAAATGCTTATGCTCAGCCAACTGCATAATCAAAGGATAAAGATTCCACTGAACAATTTAGTATCTGACTTTTCTAACTAACCTTTTTGTTATAAATCAAAATATTTCATTTTATTGTTGAAAGTTAGTCTCAGCATTGGGGATGAAGAGAAAGGAAGAGAGCAGCACAGGTAGCCATGGGCAGTATATACCAGTAAGGTCACACATCCAGAGAATCCTGTGACATCACAATAAACACAAGACAAAGCTCTAGTGGACTGGGAAGTCACTGAGATGATAGGAAGGTGTCTTTGGACTCAGTTGTTTTGCACCATCCCTTTTTTTTTTTACTTAGCTATTGTATGAAAAATATAAATTTTAATTTCTGTGACGAATACATCATCCCCGTGATATCTTGGAAAGCTGAGTTTGTTGAAGATCTTCTATCACTGAAGAAGAGCATGATAGGGTTTTAGGTTACATCACCTTTCAGGGTTGAGCTGCTATAGCTGAAAAGTGGATTGTAGAAAGGATGCATTGACATTAGTACAGAGGCCCACATAGTTGCCATTAGATGGTTGAAAACTTCCTTTAAAGTGACTCATTTGCTCACTTTAATGTTTTCTGGGTTAAGTTCTAGAATTGGTCAAATATTTTCCAGAGGTTGAATGCTTGCAACTCTCATGAATTTACTGCTAAACATAAGCTATTGAATTTGATAGAAGATGAATGTAAATGTTAGGGATCAGAGTCTGTGTTGCACTTATGGAAATTTTGAGAAATGAATGTGAAGTTGTGTGATCTTAGGAATATTTGAGGGTTTATATCACAGCTTTTCCTATGCTTTCACTGGAGGATTGTATATTGCATTTGATGGCTGGCTTTTCTTCTTTTAACAGATGTATATTCTTCTTTGTAATAAGGTTTTTTACTTACTGATATTTTGGAAGGAGAGATTATCATGAGTATTTTTATCTGTGGAAATAGTTCTTTTTTGCTCCACAGTGGGTGAAACAGTGTTTTGCCCTATTTCATGACCTTCAGAAAATATTATCTTTATGCCATTGTATAAATGTCATCATTTTACCTAGAGTGTATGCAGCCCTGTCCCAAAAAGCGAAAATAGGACAAGAATAGTTACATAAAAGGTGATGATGGTGACCATAGGTATGGAACAATTTCATACTGCAGAGACAGGTCAGAGAAGAACAGTTGCAGAGGAAGAGGGTACTCCATGTGGCAAAAGGCATGGTGCAACATGACACAGAGCAAATGATGACCAGGAGTTGTAAGACAAGAATTGAAGAAATCAAATAGAAATTTAAAAGACACAAGAAATATTCTCTTATTCAATGAATGATTGAAATTCTTTAAATGAATGACCATGAAATCTGTTAACCATAGTGGTGTACCTACTGCCTTCTGCTCAGAAAATCCCCCAACCATAAGCTGCAAGATGAAGAAAGGTTTCCAAAACCATTTTCACTATATCCGTGTCTCTTTAGTATTTACAATTATTCACTGACACCATAACATAGCCTTGGAAAAACTCCTTGTAGGGTGTGAGCAATATACCATAGGTGATTTTGGTGGTTTCCCCTAACTTTAGTCCTAACAGTTGGTCTTGTGGTACTCTTAACTGGTTTCTCTTTTACTGGCCGAGGTTTTTGGCTCCTTAAAGTGTCATCGAGACAAATCAAAGAGCCATGTGGAACATTTCTTGGCAACACAAGCATATGGTATAATGAAAGCTGCAGAATATAATATTGGTGTTCCTCCTGATTGTATTTTATTAAGATGCGTCTGTTTAATGCTGATGTGTACGTTTCTTGGAGAACTACCATGAAACTTTCCAAAAACTGCCAGCCCCACACCTTGGTCAATTGTTTATGAAAGAAAGTATTTTTGGCTTTGAGATTTTTGGGTTGAGCATGCACCTCTCATTTTAAAAAGGAATATAGTGCAGATCCAAAGTCTCTGGCTGCAAATAAGCAACCATTTGCAGGCACACCTTGATTATTACTGAGATAGAAAGCTTACAGTGGGTTTTTCTTCTTGCTCAAGGTCAGATAACTTTCACAGTACTCATACCATCTGCAAGATTTACTATCAGTTGTAAAAGTAGCTGTGAAATACAGTTTTATTCTGACATCTGGAAGAGAACTTGGTGTGTAACTGGTCTATAAATTATAAAAGTAAATATACATGCATGAATACTTTGAGGCGTAATGCATGTACTAAACACACAGTATATGTACCATCAAGTATTTCAGAAATATCTAATATGTTCTGAAATATAATTTCTGCTTTTTCCCCTCACCCCATAAACTGAGTAAATGTCTCTGGAGTCATGTATCTGCACTTGAGGTTTAGTCATGTGCTACCAAATCATCTGCATGAGGGAACACAAAGGCATGCACAGCATAAGCCACCTGCTCTGTGGATCTGTAGCCACAGACAACAGTATTTGTGTCTGGTTTGCCATTACCTCCTTTCCCTTTTTCTTTACTCCCATACAGATTTGTGTGGAACCCAGGCCTCTCCAGATTATTTAAAACATCAGTCAGGAATTTTAAGACAGCATAGAAAAGGTAGAGGGAACAAACTACACTGAGTGCAAAGTTGGCCAAGCTTAGTTTTATCATGGATTACTGAGGGAACAGCCAAGCTAGCCACAGGTGTCAACGTAGTTCATGATACGGGGTATGAATCCTCAAATGACAGCTATGTTCTCTTTTTCTTTTCAGCATCACAGGTTAGATGCAAATGAAAATTTCAGAAGAAAAGCCCTTTTAGAGACACAGTTATCTTGGAAGTTTTTGGATGTCAGTTAGAAAATTATGTAGCAATGAAATTACTTTAATACTGAAATGTTCTTACTACATTTTTTCTCTTTCTCTGATGACCTTAACTATGCAATGGATATTTTCTTGGGGTGTAAGTATATAAGTATATAAGTATTTTACAGGGTCTGGCTGACAAAAACGCTTCAGCAAATATTTCAACTTGTTCTTGCACTCTTCATCTTGGTTTTGAACATCGAGTTCATAGCCCATGTTGCATGACCAGTCTTGTGTTTAATTCATTCACAGTTAAAAAGAAATTTCAATGCAGGACTTAAGCAGAGAAGCAGTTTTTTGCAGAGTAGCTATACCTGCATATACCTGCAGAGATACCTGGTGGTATCTAGTTACATGTTCATGTAGATCTCAGAGCTCTATATGTAGAGTCATATTCTGTGAGGGCATTGTCACCATTTGGGTCTTTCAGCCTCATTTTCAAGTGCCGATTGTGCTGAGAGTCCATTCCTGAAAAATGAAATTGCTATGTTCTCCCTCTGAAAAATTTGAAAGGAAGAGGGCTTCTTAGCTCTTCAGAGAATATACATTTCATAAAGCTCTATTTATATGTTCTTCAAAGAACATATTTGTGCCAATTTCTCCGGCTCTTCCTTGGCTGATTCATTGTTTTTGGCTCTCATGACATCTAGGGAGTCAAAACTCATATTCTGTCTCACTAAGCCAGTTTCACTCCATCTCATGAAGCTCTCTCTGTTTTCTTGGAATCTAAAGAAATGTACCAAGTACTACACAGTGCTTTGATTTGTGAAGCCTGTCCAAGAGCCATTTCAACACAGGATGTGTCTGATAATAATACAGGATTTGAAAATCAGCCTGCATTGAATTTAATTCAAAATATCTGGAAATCAGAGCAGAAAACAGTAGTTAAGTAGGAGACATGGCTTCAGTGAAGACTGAGCTCTGAGTGAAGTATGTGTGGTTGTCTGGGTTAATTTAGATGTTGCTGCAGTTATATTGCAGTACAGTGAATCACAGAATTTGTCATGCTTGGTGCCATGGCCACTTCCCTGGAGTGACCATTCCAGTGCCCAACCACTCTCTGGAAGAAGAACATTTTCTTAATATCCAACCTAAACCTCTCCTGACACAGCTTCATTTCATTTCCTTGAGTCCTGTCACTGGTCACCAGAGAGAATGGGTCTGTTTTCCATTGTGGGAAAGCTGTAGATTCTTCCCTCAATCTCCTCCAGGCTAAACAAACCAATTGAACTCAGCTGCTCCTCATATCTACCCCCTTGTAGTGGTTTCAGTTCGCCTATTCAGGTTTGTGGCTAAATGCCAGCACACTTACCTAAATTTACTTGATTGCTTCTTGTGAGATAAGGATTAGGAGTAGGCAAAGCAGGCTCAAACTTTATAAAGTACAAAGAAGTTTTATTAATATATCTAAGACAAAGGGAAAAGAAAAAAAAAACCCAAGAAAAACCAGAACAAACTCCCCAGACCACCCTCCTTCCCCACCTCTCCATTTCATTCTCCCTGACAACATACAAAAGACAACACTTTGACCTCCAGTCAGTTTACCACCTCAGAAACAGCTCTTGTTCCAGTTCATTTAGGGAGAGAAGTTTCTTTTGCTTACAGCATGGATCTTCTGTAAGAAAAATACAGTTTTTATGGGTCTTCTTCCTCACCACCCGCCGCCGCCCGGAGTAAAGTCCAGCTTAATGGTGGATCCCTCCCACACCAGTAGCCTTCCCACAGCCACTATGGTGGCTTATGAACAGTCCACAGGGTACCTGTTTTAAGGATGCTCAGTTCAATTGCAGCAACAAAGAAAATCCCTTCTTCTGTGCTTAGCAACACAGGTTCTCCTGACAACTCAGGTTCTCTAGCATTCTCCCCGGACCAGGGCTCTGGGTCACAGCCTCTCCTCTCTCTTGGTTCAAGTTTTTCATCAGGCTGTACTTTTTCAACACTTACTTGTCTGTACTTAGGTATTTCAGTTCATTGGCTGCAATAAGAACCTCACATCCCCTTTGGACTATATCTTCATATATTACAGAGAATTTATTAGCTCAGTCCCCAACCATGGTTCTCCAAAAGAGTTTTCAGCTTCACTCTTGAAGCAACTTCCCATGCACCTCCTTGTGAGTATCAGTTCTGCTTTCCTCACTGACTGTAACGTCTCTGCGCTGCACTATGTAGATGTCCTCACTCGTTCCTCTCTCTGCGAGGAAGGATGGGTGTCTGTGAGTTTAGTCCAGGCGTGGAGAGAGTTAATCTCTGTCTCTCTGTCTCCGGCAGTGTGAGGATCACGTGCTCTCTGCCGGGCTGCTTGAACAGGTCCCAGATGGATGGCAGAAGCTCTCAGAGTCTCTGTGCCTGGCTCTGCGGAGCTGGCTCGGCCTGCTGGGGCCATCTGGGCCCGGGGTGACAGGGCAGGGCCTGGCCCGAGCTGGATGGAGTCCGGCCCGGTCTTTGCCTGGCCCGGCTCTCCCTCTCGTGTAGCTGACACACCGGCTGAGCTGGATCTGCTGAAAATTCCAATCGTTTCCTCCCCCATGCCTGCCCGGCTGCAGCGGCACGGCTGCCGTAAAACCTCCCTTTCCCCCTCCCATCCCTCCTTTGGAAGGAGGCAGGGCCTTACCAGTGAGAGAAGCAGGAGCTGCTCCTCTCCACACAGCAGCAGCAGGTCCAAAGAGGAAGAGCTTCAGAGAGTCTCTGCTTATACATTTTTTTTTCCCTCGAAGGCGGATCAACTTTTAAATTGGTTTACCTACCTATCAATCCTTAAAACTACCTGATTATTGGCTCTCTCTCGCAGGAAGGAAGTTGTATTCCTTCCTGCAGCACAGATCACTTCCTAGATTTTGACCCCTCTGGCCTAACCCAGGACACCCCTCTATACCATTCAGCATTTTCAAAAACAGTTATGTTCTCCTCCCATTTTTTTCTTTCTTTTAATGAACTACAAATCTTCCCACAAAAAGGTGTGTGGAACCATCAACAGCACTGTTAAATCTTAACTATCAGAGGTATTGAAAGTAATTTCAATATCTAATAATCTAGTAATATTTCTCTATTTCTTCAGCCTTGTTCCCAAAGATCTCCAAACATTTTGCAGACATGATTTCAGTGTCAGAATACCCCTAGTTCATCATCTCATAGGTGGAGATCAAACAGTTGAGCAAGAATGCCACCTTGTTTGAAGCACTGATCCCATAAGAAGCACTGATCCAACATAAAGAAATGAGAGCTATAAAGTCCATTTCCTTTGAAAATAAGTCTGTTCTTAGGTGATATGACTGGCATCATCAAGGTGAGTTAGCTATATAGGTGTGTGTTTAAATTTAAGCCTTGAATAGCTTGAATAGAATAAATTCTCAAGGTCCTGGAGTATCTAGATCTAACTCCTGTTGGAGGCAAGGCAGCTCAGCTGGCCTCCAGCTGTTGCCTGCAACATGACAAAACCCAGTGCCTCAAGATAAACACAGCCCCAGCCATCCCCTCCTGCATTTGCTGGACCAAGCTGTTTACTAGGACAGTTATTTGCAGTAGATAACACCGTAATTGATCCATGGCCAGATAACACTACAACTTCTGTAAAGAACTCAGAATTAGTCACGCAGACATCAGCAACTTAAACAAGTAGCAGAAAGATCAAAACTTTGCATGATAGTCCTGACTCACAGACTGCTTCAGTCATTTGGTCCAATCCCCTGCACAGAAAACTCTGAGTTTCTGTGGAAGGAGATATGAATGAAGGCAAGTTTCTTCATGTGTTGCTCCAGAGTGTCACAAAGTTTTTTGTGCCTCCTCTTCTGCTTCTGAGATATAGCTGGCTTGTGGAGATATATTGGAGCTGAGCAAAGCTTCTTCTGGACCTCATCAGCATAAAATATACTGAAACCCCAGAAGTCTAAAAAGTTATTTCAGAGGCTGGAAATGATCTTCCTGTGATAGTGCAGGTATAGAAATTAAACATTCTGTGTATATTTTATGTAGCTGTATATTTTGAGAGAAATTTGAGACCACCCACAAAGGGGGAATTTCTCTGATGAGGTAGGGCTGAATGATTTTTAATTAAAATTAATAAATAAGAAATGAAAGAGCAACTTGTTTCTCTAACATCCAAGTTGTAAAATATATTTATTTAGAGATTTTTTATTTTGTTTATTGGTCTTTTAGCATTTTATATTCTTAGATGACCACAAGGATTTAAATAGAATTTCTAGTTTTGGTTCAATAAGATTTGAAAGAAGAGATTTAGTAATCACAGTGCCAATTCAAACTTACTTCCTACTAAAGAGCAAGCCCAAGGAATGTTCAGCTTTTCTGGTTTAAATTTTTCATTAAAAAGTAAAAGTTTAAATTGGCAGGAAAACTGCTGTTTAAACTGCTAGTACACCAACATCAGAGAAAGCTGAGTTTTAGCCCTTGGTACTCTGCCAGATGCTGTACTGCATATAAGCAAGATAAAGAGAGAAATAAAGAGAAAAAAAGATTGGATAAGATAATTTTTATTTAGCCTGTGATACCATAATGGATTTAATATTAAGAAATAAAAGTTTATAAAGTATCTCTTGAGGCCATAAGCAATGGACTTTCAAAATCTGTTGATTTACACTAGCCAGCAAGTCCAAAAAATGGTAACATATAACTGCAAAGCACAGTCTTGTTTGGTCAAATGATTGGCAGATGTTTCTGAAGAAATATCCTCATGACTTACCTAAAGCTCTATTTATGAGTAGTAGGTATTTTTGCTCATGAGTAAAATAATTGTGCACAGTATTGCAGCACTTATTTCCCTTAAAAGTTATAGCATCAGAGGCCTGATGTTGTAGTTTGGTATTTCAACTGTAAGAACTGAGTTTTTACGTTTAATGTCTCAGCCACTCTGGATCCTGGCCACCTAAAACTTGGCAGGCAAGTTTGTCTGCCCAGATGATTTTTTAATAGTTTAAGATTAGTAAGCCCTTTTCTGTACAATAGCCAAAAAAATTGTTTGGAGCTAGTTATATAGTATTTTTTTAACCAGCTGCAATTATAAAATTATTCTGTTAAAAACCAAAAAGGGTCAATCTGCTACTTGTCACCAGTTTTTGTGGACTGATGCACTTAGGATTTTTAAGCAAAAAAGCCAAAACATAACAAAACAAAACAAAAACCAAAAAAACAAAACAAAACAAAAAACCAAAAAAACCCAAAAAAACCCAAAGACGAACAACGAAAATTAAGTATTGGACCCTGAGACAAGTAAATTCTCCAGCAGACTTTACCAGTTCCTTTTCACCTAGGCAACCAGAAGGGCCAAGAGAAAACACCAGAACTTTAAAAATGGCTTTCTACTCTTACACCACAGCATGTCATTCTTGCTTTTTGCTTTTGCTTACACACACCACCTGTGGGGAGAGAAAACTATTCCCAAACTGGTGTGGCCAGTCTGCTGCCACCAACCATCAGCATTTCTCACAGGCCACTGTGCACTCTTATCATCCATCTGTCAAAGAGCCTTTACAAATTATCTGACTCTGGGGACCTAATATGTTGACTTCATGGTCCAGCACTATACTTCAGACCAAAACCTGGAAGTCAAGAAGATCAAATTTTCCTGTGGACCTCAAGATGCCCATACAAAAAATTATCTCTTATGTCAGCTGTTCCTTTGCCTGAATAATCAGAATGGGCCAACCTGAAATATTCTAGACTATCTCCAATCCTTGGTGTTTCTGATAGTTTCATTTGAATTAAAAAGAAAAAAAAAGCACTTTCTTCTTTGTCATTCAGCAGGCAAATCATGCAGATTTAGAACATAGGCATTTTTAATAGACTGGATTAAGAGGAGGATCCTAATCCATCTGAAGTTTATAATAGCACTTACAGTCAGAGAAATGCATATCACTGATCCTTTGGTTCACTGTCTGAACTGAAAAATTTAGACAATATGTATTACTTTGATCCAAAACTGAAACAATGTAAGTTTCAATGGTTTCTGCAGGTAAAAAAAAATCTAGGCTACAAAACATTCAGTTTTGCTTAGAGAATTTTTTAAGACATCTTTTTTAAGTAAAACTATATTTAAATTTTGAATGCTGCTTCAAATTGGATAAATCAAACCACTGCAATTAGAACACATATAAGTGAATATTTTGATTGGAAAAAAAAGTATTTTTCCACTCTGATCAAAGAGTAAAAATACAATAGGATTTCACAAGTTCTGTTCATTAACTCATATCTAAATTTTTTCATAATTTAAAACACACAAAAAATTGATTCCTGCTTTCATGGATTTTAAGGCTTTTCCACTGATTTCATGGTCAGGCACTAACAAAGAGCATCTTTTTAAAGAGTCCATTACACTGCTAATTCATTGTCCCATGTGTTCAACTATGTTCTCCCCTCATATAAGTTCATGTTATCTAAAAATATATGCCCATTTTTGCTTTCTTTCTTTAACCGTATTTTATTTTGAGGTGCATAAGATAAAAAAATTTTGACTAAGCATCATATTTCTTATCACTTTGGAAACAAGAACTTTGGTATACAAACTCATACATACTCTTCTGTGCTTTCACCATGTTGTTACCATGTTGTTGCAGCTTTCCATATAAACAGAATTACAGCCAATTCTGAAGCCTTGCTTACTGGAGACAGCATGACTGCTGTAACATTAATGTCATCATCTCTTTCCAGATGCAAAATATCCAAGCAACTGCAGACTCTAGTGTTGGAGTCCCTCTTACTTTCTATCTTGAATGTAAAAGCCTTCTATTAGGAAAAGAAGATCCCAACTGGAATGAGATTATAATGCAATCATCTGGTTCAGAGCATTATGCCATGATTTTAGCAGCATGCTAGAAACTCCCTCTGCTCCAGGGCTTAATGAAATTTGAACTTATTATATGGTTCAGCACAGTTTTTGGAAGACAACCAATAAGTATGGGAGGCTTGCATTTGAAACAAGGGGCTTGTTTGCCAGGATTTGACTCTCTCGAGGAAAGCTAGCTGCAGGGCCAGATCTCTTCTTTTCGTTGGATACAGCTATGTTCACAGCAGTATTTACTGGTGATGGTAGCTTTTGACAGGGCTATACCTTCCCAGAATACTCTAACTAGAGGATACCCAGTAATGTCTGCAGCTGTACACCCACTCAAAGGTGCTTTGCCACTACATATTTCAGGGTTCAAGAAGGGGCATTTGATGGCTGCAGTGCATTTAAAAGTGGAAATCCACCTATTGAGTAAAAATCACATACTACACCTTTCTAGGTGTTACTTTATGTCAAATTTTAATATGAAGATATCCTGGAATGGAAAAAGAAACGGTTGTACCTGCACACAACTGCTTGTTCTATTTTTCAGGCTAACAGCTTAGCTGTAACATTTGTGCATTAGCTAAATAACATCTCAAGGGGAGCTGGAGATAGAACCTTGATGTGTCCTGATTGTACGTGTGTGAGTTTGTGCTCTCAAAGGATGGTCCTTAAAAAACTCCCTGCTGGAAGCTATTGTGCATATTGCAAAAGGACCGTTGCTAAGTGCCAATTGAGCTGGTACTGTATACTTGCCATTTTAAAAGAAGATTTCATACCACTTGATTATGTTAAATAGAAATGTTTGAAATTTAAACTGAATTACATCAAAATGGCACAGTAGTTATATGTCTAAAGAGCTGCTGCTACTCGCTCTCATAACTAATGTCAATCCCTTCTGGTAGACAGTTTTATGTGAAATCATGGTAGAGTGCATTACAGGCAAAGTTTAGAGAGCCTTGGTATAAAAAATGTCATAAATAAATACTACCTTAAAACCAGACCTGTGTTTGTATTAACAAGCAAGAAGTCCTGTACAGTAAAATAATGTCTTTAGCCAAAAAGATATTCTGTTTTTTAATGTCAGAACTTCACTTTCAGCCTTTAGGCTACACTAAGGTGTCAGAATTTTTTCTGTGCAGATGATAACTATTTGGCCAACTTGGTGAACTCTTAATGCAATCTAGGTATATACTTAGTAATAAAGCAGAAATTACTTCAAGACCAGTTTACAAAGAAAAAAAGAAAGAAAGAAAGAATAATATTTACAATATATAGTCAACATCACAGTCTGACTGGAATCAGAAATCCAAGATCGTTAAATGGTAGAGGAGAAGTGAATGCTAAAATAACAAAATGAAAAGAGATGACCACCTAGACTGCATGTACAAATCTGGTATTTTTATGATCAATACCTACTCCTAATACATGTGAAGATGAACAGAAGTAGTAATTATCTTTAAAAAGCTACTTCAGAATTTATGAATTTGAAGGGAATTTGTTTAGTAGTTCTGGGGGAGGAAACAAAATAAAAACTCAGATAAACTTAAATTTTATGAGTAATGAAATATATGCTTGTAAGTTTTAATTTTGAATTTTTGTTTTTGTTATTTCCAAAATACAAAAAAATTAGGCACCCTAAATGCTTATATTTTTTTTTATTACTTCAATAAATATCAGACAAATCTGAGGATGAGGGATTGCCTGAGGTTTTCTCAAGGTCTTTACATTCCAGGTGTGGTCAGGAAATTCTAAAATGCTGTTTCTCATTTAGGGAAAGAAGAGGAAAAAAAAGTCATTCGAGCAGCTCAGATAACACTCTAGGGACACAAAATATGTTGTTACCTGTGCAGCAGTGTTATTTTACACTGTAATTAAATGCTCAGTTGCCCCTCCTCCCCAGTCAATCTGATTTTATCCTTGGTGGGCAACAGATAATTTCTGTACCTAAAGAGCAGTGGCACTTTCATGCATTGTCACTCAGTTTCCTGTGATGTCTCCAGAATAAGATGGTTAATAGGTTACAATGGAAATGACAACCAGTTTCATCAGCAAAAAGTTCTCAGGTACCAGGCCGCATTCCATGGTTTACTGAAAGTTGCAACACACACACTTGCAACAACTGCTACAATGCGTTGTGATTTTTTTGTTTCCTAGGATCCAGCCTGTCACTTTGACATGTCTCTTCATCTCCTGGGCTCAAGCCTGGTTTCCAGTGGTGGTACCTGACCTACTCGTTTGTTCTGTGATAAGACTGAGACCTCAGGCAACCTATTTTGTTACAAAATTAAAATCTATTGCGCTTCATGGAGCTGAAGATTGACTCCTTTTGGAATCTATTGTCATGGTATTCTTAATTTTGATTTATTATCTATAGACTCAACACCCTTAAGACTTCACTGTTAAGATCCCATTACAGTTTTAGCTTGAAATTAATTTTGAAATTTATCTCTTACTTGGCTTCTATCAAAGCACAAAAATATGTACTTTGAGTTAAATGTGGCTTTTCACTGAGGTCTGGTGTAATCAGCTCACCCATGGGGTGAAGAAAGGAGTGTGGCTAAGTTTCTGGGATGATGGTGCTGGAAATTTGCAGTGGTGGCACAGCAGCCCAGGTTAGAATAACTCACTCCCCTAACTGGTTACTCCTGAGGTCTTGCTCTTTAGCAGGGTCCTTCTTATTCAAGCTGAATGGAATGAGCCCTTCTGTGATCTTTTGCATGAACAAATGCCAAGTGAAGGTGTAAAGGGGCGCTCTGAATTCTGATCTGGGTGGAATGAAATACATCTGGCACAGGGATGTTAACATCCCAGGATCAGAATACCTGGCTTCTTCTTTAGTTTGTTTGTGGCTTTTTTGTTTGTTTAATAGAAGTAATCTCACCATACCAAAAACATCTAAATATGCAGGGTCTAACTTTTTATAGCTTTACTCTTGCTTTCTTTTCATTTGTTAAGTATTCAAAAGATTACAACGATCTTCATATTCTTTGGGTAAGGCGGTTCTTTGCTTCTTATTTTCTGTGGTTAACTTATTTAGTTAATTTTTATTTTTTATTCAATTGACAATATTGCTGACTTAATAAGTAAGCAAAATTCTTTCACTTTCTCTCTTTCTTTCTTTAAGTAGTTCAGGTCCTTAATCTGAAACTCCCTCAAAGGCTTTTATTCTCCAGTTTTCCTACCATTCTCTTTTGAATGTTTGACCATCAGTTGATTATTGGTTTATTTTATTTTAACCTGAACAAGAAAAAAACAGTTTCTTGAAGTTTTCACTCTCCTATTGCTCTGAGTTTAAAAAAAGGAGTGGTCATTATGGTCAAATTTGTGCCAAGGAGCAGTCAGCTACAATATATGCAGCAGTCATGTTAGAAAAGCGCTGTTATGCAATTATGAAGTTCTTCCTGGGATGGAACTATATATACCCCCAAAGAAAATGACCTTGACTAAGATAGTTTCAATGGTACTCAGTCTTACCATCTATTACCACAACTTTCCACTTACATTAATGTTTACAGAGCAAATGCTGTATCTATTATAATAAAGAAGTAAATATGGTGCAAGTATTGACTGATGAATTATCTTATAAGTGAATGAAAGGATGTTGGAAATTAAGTATGTAGTACATGTGGTGTACCTTCTATTGCAACATTAATTTGTTCATTGAAATATTTTTCAATGTGTGGGTTTAAAATTATAAAGAAAATCTCTTTTTTTACATTTTGCTTTGAATTTTTATGCTGAATTTTATTGAAAAGTACTTTTTAAAATCAGTCATTTTAGTATTCATTTTTTTCAAATTATAATCTTTTACCACTTAATAATAGAGGAGCAGAAGCTTTTTAAGCACATAACAACCGTGACAATTTGATGGAATTCATTTTATGTAATAATTTTATCAAATAATATATTTCTTTTTAAAAAATACTATTTCTTAAAACATTATCCACAATTTAGGCAGAATGGTAAAGCAAATGTCATTTTAAACAACGACCCACCTTTGCTGACAATGCAGCACAATCACAACATATTATAGGAAGCGTTGGCATGCTTTGGAACACAGGATGACTGTATCAATAGATTAATAAGCTTACAGATGAGTGCCCAGCATTGCTGAGTTACTCTTTACTCACTTCTCCCTGTGCATTTCCATTGGTTCTAATGAGTTTTCATGGGTTTAACTCAAGACAGGACATGATTCTCAGCACCTGAGTCATGAAGACACACATGTAGGGCACACACTCACAAAAAGCAAATTTTGCTCTCTTTGAGCATCTTCAGGACTGATGTCCCAGGGAAAATGTAGTTCTGGAGACAGGGTCTGACATACACCAACATAAAAGAAAACTCAGCTTGGAAACTTTTAAGAAAGATTAGGGCAAGTAATCAGAGGCATTCCTTCAGCAATCACAGATCTTCAGATGAATGATGGAAATAAAACTCCTTGAATTCCAGTTCTTCCGTGGATAAGCAAAAGATGCAAAACATACTGAAACACAATGAACTTGTGAGTATAAAAAGCAGCAGGGACTGAATGCAAACTAAAAGGCCTACTTACAGAATCCCAGAAATGGAAACTGTAACTCTTGGTGACAGAAATATTTTTTCCCACAATTTAGCTCCTCCCACAAAACTCCCAAGAAGTCTTTCTTCCATGACACTTGGACTGGGTAAAACATCATGTTTGTAGTATTTCTTTTTTTGAAGCTGTTTTTTATTTCTTTAAAGTTTTTATTTTTCTTTTCTAAGGAATAAGATGTTTACCAGGAAGACGAATTACATCCTCCATTCCCAAAAGTCTAGAAAATTCAGCAGCTCAGACTGTAGACTCAGCTAAGCAAAGAACTCTCTACACCTGCTGATGGTCCAGCTACCTCTTAGAAAGAAAGTATGGCTTGAATGGGATTGGCTGGAGCAGGGACATCTGACATCACATTAGGGGGCGAGTCTGATTTCATTTAATCAACAAAAGAATTGAGTATTATACATACAAAGCATACACTGCAAGCAAGGATACCTGATGAATGAATAAGAAGGCGGGGGGGGAACCCACCTACGTAGGTTCAGAGTGACAATCACGGAAGGCAGGGACAACTATCTGGCCAGGAGGAGGGTTCATAGGAATGAAAGGGAGAGAGATGACTGAGAAGGGGAGAGAGCACTTCCTTGCTTTCAGCAGCATCATAGTAGCAGGTGAACTACCATCAGCCTCCGGTTTTAGTGGTCTCAACATTATCTTACCTTTATTTTATTTTTAACGCTATCTTTACCTTTATTTGTTTGTTAATAGAAGAACTCATAAAAGGCCACCTTCATTTCTTCAGGGAATATTGTAAACACAAGAAGGCTTCCACTTCAGATGAAAATCAGTCCTCCAAACCAACTTGCTAAGTATCTGCTTGGGTTAGTACATCTGCCACTGGAACAAGTCCATTTCTTCCCAGGATGAGATCAGGTCTTTTTATATATGAGCACTGACTTGTCAGAAGGCACTAGAAAAGAATCTTATTAAACATTTATTATTTTACTATGAAGAAATTCTGCAGTAAAGGAAGAGACACAAACAAGTGTAAAATACTTCACATTTAACTAACATTAACTATAAAAGGGGCAGGCCTTCAGGGGACAAAAAGAACTTGTCTTCCATTAAAAAAACCAAAAACAGTGTTTGACTTGGTTTTCTAGTTTATTTTGCAAAGTTTGTATCAGCCTTTTGCATTCAATGTCTTGAATTCTTCAATGGATACCCCCTCATGAACATGCATATTAACAGGTTACCTTGAACAATTCCAATATTTCTAATACTTGAGATGAATTCCTATATTTTTTTTACCTCTAGAAGATCTGCTCCAAAATGATGTTATCACTATTTCATACACTTCTGAACAATTTTCCTGCAAGAATTTTGTTGTGGATGCCTTTAATATTTGACAAGTGATCCATGCAATACTGCTGTCTCTTTAGAATTTACCATGTTCTTTTCCTGCCTTAACTGCAGACAGAATATAATTCTTTTAGTGGTCTGTATGAATATTCATAAGTGACAAGTACTCTGAGTTCTAAAATATCGGATCGGGAGGTTTTACAATTATTAGATCAGGGTTTTTCTCAGTTGTACCCTGGGATTAAAATGTCTTTATTGCAGTGCAGTAACAGAGGAAGAACACAAGATTACAATAGATTTAACAAAAAGGATATAACTTTGCATTATTTTTTATTCTTCTTTCAGTCTCCATCATGAGGATGGAGTCATGCTGTGACATTCTTCTCTGGGTATTGGAACATGAGAATGTTATACTTGACTTTGAATGTCTCAAGTTTTGTAACGTATAATAGCTGAGTTTTACTTCTTTCACCCCGGTATTTTGCATTCTGATAGGCAAGTGCCACTTCACCGCTGAGGCCCTTCTGCTGACCTTTAACACAGCGGGTAGCTTTAGCAGTGCAATTATCACTATGGGTTGTGGTGTCCTGGAGGAAGTCAGCATGTGCACATGTATAAACTGGGATATCAAGGATATAAAAAGCAGAAGAGCACATACCAGGCAAAAGAAGTCATTTGATCGTGACAACCCAGTCAAGCCAAAGTCAGAGTGATAGTTGTGTCAGAAATTCTTGCTTAGCCTCCTTCATGCATTTGAGTGAAAATGTCAGAGGCTATGATTAAAGTGACCCTGTTTTACTTTCTCTTAAACTGCTACAATTTCCAGCTCAGAAAGTTCTGCCTACCAGTTGAATAACATGAAATCAACATACAGGAATGTGATTTCCTGCTTAATTCATAGTTATTAAGTTTGGTCCTGGTTTCCAGTTTCACCACTGAAACTGGTTCTTACACAGGTCATTGTTTCCAAATGTGGATGCCTAAAGCATAAACAAATATCCAGGGGTACATCCTTATTTTATAGAACTACCTTGTATGAGAAAACCCCCAGGATTTTGCCTTCAATAACAAGAGAACACCAATAATACAAATCTCCACGAGTTATTACTGTACCATGTTCAGCAAAGCGCACTACTATAAGTTCAGAATGTGCACTACTATAAGTAAAAGACAGCCCACTCATTAAAAGTTAAGCAAAACGGACAAAAATGTCTCACATGCTGTAGTTTCACACTTCTAGTTATCACTACTGGTGCTGAGGAACTGCTCTCAAAATCTGCTTGAACTGAAAATGTTTTTTATGACAGAAGCATATGTGTTATATGATACATTTGCCTTCATAAATATAATTCAAAAAGCTTGTGGGCACCTTTTTTTCTTTAATGAGTAGCACCCTTTAGAAGCACACTGTATACACCACCTTTGCTTTTTCTTTCCTTACCTTCACTATTTCTCTTTTCTTCACTTGGTGGTTGCTGTTCACACAGTTTGCCTTCCCAAGCTACAGCCCCCCTCCGTCCTCATCCTCTCCAAACAAAAGAAAAAAGAGCTCTGTTCACTATTTTTTTTTCCCAAGACAAGTTCATGTTTCTTCACCATAGTGCAGGAGGACAGCTTATGCTGATTTTGGTGCTTAAATATTATTTTTCATAGTTTCTCTGTTTATTTTTCCAAATGTGCTAAGAGACCTCCCAATGAGATCTCTTCTTCCCTCTTCACAATCTTTCCCTTAAGAATCTGAATGTTGCTAATATCTCCTGGGTAAAATCCAGCCACTATGTCCACATCAAGTCAAGCTGAATTTACTCCATGCTCTGCAGCTGTTCCATTGTCTCCTTATTACAAAACAAGATTCTGTTTGTTTTATTTATTTATCATTTCTAAGTACCAGGCTTTCTGGCAAAATGTTGCCAGCTGGAAGTTACATGGAAAATGTTTAGCACAGCTTTAACATGTGCTCCAGAGTATGTGTACACGCATTTCATTCTTGGTAAATCAGCATTTTGGGAATATGGGGAAATAGGCTGTGAAATGCCAGCAGCTTGTCCTGAGCTATGGTGCTATTTAATAAAATCTTCAGCAAATTCAAATAGCAGAAACTCATCCGAGTCATTAGTGCATGCATTTTCTCCTCCCTGAGCTATCAATATCAAAATCATCTTAAGAAACTATATCAATGAAAAATGAAGGAAAATAAATAGAAAAAAAATAATGGGTATTTCTGATGAATAACTATCATCCCTGACTGTGCTAAATCACATTTCTAATCACTTTATTTTGGGCATTTATTAGCATTTACTTCCTTCAGTTAAATATGAATGACATGTTATAAATAATGTTTATGCCTCTAGGAGTTTTTGTAGAGGATCTTCTGTTCTTCTGTAGCTTTTACCTCATTCAGAATTAAGAAGTCAGGTTCTCTATTGACAGAAATACAGAAATAAGGAATAAAACTATAAGTGTCTATATGAAGATCCTCAGTTTTTGAGGTCTGGGGAGTTACTGCATGGGGAGTCTAGCAGATGCCCTCATCATTGCTTGGTGCAACAAGAGTTTCAATTTCAATGTCTGCTGCCGTGTCCCCAAATCAGTCCAACAGAGATCTTCCACAGCACATTACCCAAGCACATTAAAAGTAGACTCTTCTTCCTAGACAAATAAGCCCTTACATTTAGGTTGAATTCCCACCTGTGAATCAGAAAAACCAGACTTTGGTACTGACCTCAATTTTGAATACCTTTACAGGCAACTCTACATTTCATGCATCCATCAGTAAGACTTGGAAACAAACAGGAGAAAAGTATAAAATGCTGGTGAATATCAAGATCTTTTCACTACTAATTTCCAGCTGAATTTTCTGGACTGCTATGTAAAATATACTGATCTTTGATAATGATGAACTATGATGTAGTTCTTCTTCAGTAGGAAGAGTTATTTCCATAGCATTTCTCAGTAATAACACTATCCACCAGGATCCATATGGACAAGGACACAGCTGATTATTTGTGATAGTTTGGATCCTCACTGCTTATACAAATCTAAATAAAAATGGAAACATATATCATTCACCTATGTATTGGGCATTAAAGTCCACTACAGTCCAAATAAGAAAAGGAATTAAAATAAAAGTAATATATTCATTTCTGGAGTCATCTCAATATATGCATCTGATGCATCACTTCAACTGAATTTATATGTACAATTCACATTTTTCTTCTTCTTTCTTTCTGGCCTGCCTCAACATTGATTCCAATGGTTTAAAGAAGATTATAGAAGAGCAATATGGAACCAAAGAATTGAGGAAGAAAAAAAAACATGGAGTGTTTCAAGTGTGTATAAGCCAAAAATGGCCACTTTAACACACAAAGTAATTTTTAGCTACCTATATAATGATCAGTGTGTGGTGAATGTTCAGGACAGTTTGAACCAATCCGCTAAAGAATTCATAACAATATGCGTGACTAATCAACATAATAATTTTTTACATATGATCTCTGACTTCAGACTTCTCTTGTCAAGCCATCAGAAAGGATAGTTTGCTACATTTAAACCTTGAAATGTGACATAACTTGAAAATTACATTAAGTTGTGACAAAAGGTCTCTAGAAAAGAAAATAGTAATCTTGAAAACTGCTGTCTTTTGCCTTTTAAAATCCCCAGCTTGTTTTCTTAAAATAATTTGGAATAACAACTCTTATCCCTATATTACATTAAGCTATGATCCT